>JANZLX010184414.1:0-12121 GCA_025531955.1 Erythroxylum orinocense
TAATCATCAAACACACTCCCAATTTTCCAAATTCATTTCCTTTATCTCCAATCATTTCAAATGAAACATAATCATATTCATTTCCTCTAATTTCAATTAAACCAAGCCTCATAGTTCACATGCACCAAATTTTAGGGTTCTAACCCGAAGTAGGGGGCGGGATGTTATATAGCTAATGTTTACCTTTTAATAGTCTATCTTCTCTCTCTCTTTACCATTATGTGAGGCTTTAAAATACTCCAACAAGAGCACTTGAATATCGCACTCTAACGAAAAGATAGGCATAGGCATCTATTTTTGTTTACTCTTTATGTGATGAATATAAAAAAATTGCATCACTGTCAGATCAATCCATATAATTGTATGAAGAACGATGATGTAAAATGTAAGAGATCAATGATGTATCAGACTACTTGTCTTTTGTTGTTGGATCTCCAACTTTTTGGAATGCTCCAAATTCTACTTGAGCACCTAAATTTGGATCAATACCAGCAAAACATCTTTGAATAAGGTTCGAGCTCTATGCTAAATGTGTCCAAAGAAGAAGAGCAGAGCAAACGAAGCATGTCCAAAAGTAAACCAACCCCTTGGACTGCTAGGAAAATCACCATTGGATTTCAAAATAGCACGATCTAATTCAAAATTTTCACCCAATTGAGCATGTCTAGCATATTTTTTCACAGAAACAGGATCACTATAATTGACTCCATTTAGTTCACCACCATAGAATTCAACAGTTACACCTACTTGTTCGACACTATACTTCAATTATGCTCTTCTAAACGGAACATCGGCTCTGACAATTCCATCTCCGTCTACCAAAATAACTAGAAATGTTACAAAAAAAGTAGGCATACAACGTACAAAAAGTTTACGCCCTTCTTTATCTATAAAAATAGGATGTCCTAACCACCCAACAGCTATTCCATCCCCATTGTCCATTGAGCCTACTCTGAACAATCCAAATTTTGCCAGATTATTACCGAAGTAATCATAAAAAGCTAATTTTTTAAGAATTTTAGACCAAGCTTCGGATAAACTTTGATTTTCAGCTAGCCCATTGCCAACTCTTCGATATATTTCTTACTGGAAGTATCCTTGATCCCGTTGATAACGAGTGGGACCAAATAATTCAATGGAGGTAGTTACTGAATCATACCATATAGTTCCGACAATAATAAAAGCTACAAAAAAGACAACAACGATACTATTGGAAAGAACAGTTTCAATATTTCCCATACATAATCCTTTGCATAGATGTTGGGGCGGACGAACACTAAGATGAAATAGGCCCACTAATATACCCAATGTCCCAGCTGCAATATGATGAGAGGCTATTCCGCCCGGAACAAAAGGGTCAAAACCCTCCACACCCTACGCGGGAGTTACAACTTGGACTTTCTTGGTGAGTCCATAAGGATCAGTGTAACATCCCAGGTCACCCGCTTACAGATATTATCCGCTTTGGGCCTTGGCCTAGCCAAGCTCTCACGGTTTTGCTTTTCCTGAGGCCTTCCTAAGAGGTCACCCATCCCAGAACTACTCTTACCCGAGCACTAACGTCGGAGTTCTGATGGGATCTGGTCCACTAAGCCATGGAAAACGCGTCTGTAAAGGAGAGGTATCCATACCCTTATAAGGCGTACTTCATTCCCCTCTCTAACCGATGTGGGATCTCACACTCTCCACCCCCCTTAGGGCCCAGCCCTCTTTGGGGTCCAGCCTAGCTGGCACAACGGTTCGGATACCGGCTCGGATACCACCTGTAACATCCCAGTCACCTACTTACCGTGAGGGCTTGGCTGGGCCAAGGACCAAAGCGGACAATATCTGTAAGTGGGTGACCTGGGATGTTACAAGTGGTATAAGAGCCAGTACCTGAACCGTTGTACCAGCTAGGCTGGACCCCAAAGACGGCTGGGCCCTAAGGGGGTGGAGAGTGTGAGATCCCACATCGGTTGGAGAGGAAAACGAAGTACCCCTTATAAGGGTACGGATACCTCTCCCTTACAGACGCGTTTTCCATGGCCTATTGGACCAGATCCCATCAAAACTCCGAGGTTAAACGTGCTCGGGTAAGAGTAGTTCTGAGATGGGTGACCTCCTAGGAAGGCCTTGGAAAAAGCAAAACCGTGAGTGTTTGGCTGGGCCAAGGCCCAAAGCGGACAATATCTGTAAGCAGGTGATCTGGAGTGTTACAGGATATTACAGACGCGTTTTCCATGGCCTATTGAACCGGATCCCATCAGAACTCTGAGGTTAAACATGCTCGGGTGAGAGTAGTTTTAGGATGGGTGACCCCCTGGGAAGGCCTCGGGAAAAGCAAAACTGTAAGGGCTTGGCTAGGCCAAGGACCAAAGCGGACAATATCTGTAAGATGGTGACCTGGGATGTTAGAAGTGGTATCAGAGCCAGTACCTGAATCGTTGTGCTAGCTAGGTTGGACCCCAAAGACGGCTGGGCCCTAAGGGCGTGGAGAGTGTGAGATCCCACATTGGTTGGAGAGGGGAACGAAGTACCCCTTATAAGGGTACGGATACCTCTCCCTTACAGACGCGTTTTCCATGGCCTAATGGACTAGATCCCATCAGAATTCCGAGGTTAAACGTGCTCGGGTAAGAGTAGTTCTGAAATGGGTGACCTCTTGGGAAGGCCTTGGGAAAAGCAAAATCGTGAGGACTTGGCTAGGCCAAGGCCCAAAGTGGACAAAATCTGTAAGCGGGTGATCTGGGGTGTTACAATCAGACACCTATATTCTCGGACCATACAATCCGGTTACATGAAAAGTGCCAAAACCAAAACAAGCCACCCCTGAGAGAAATAAATGAATTCCAAAGATCTTGGGTAAATCCAAAGAGGGTTCTTGTACGTTCATCTCAAAATATTTCTAGATCCTAATATATCCAATGCTAGATAGCTGCCAAGAAGTGCAAGTCGGAAAGTACAATATGCACTCCATCCACACCTTCATAACTCCAAATACCCGAATTCGCTATAGTTCCTCCAGTAATACTCCAATCACCCCATGAATTGGTGATTCATAAACGAGTCATAAACGGTATAACGAACATACCTTGTCTCCACATTGGATCGAGAATGGGGTTAGAGGGATCAAAAACTGCTAATTCATATAGAGCCATCGAACCCACCCAACCAGCAACCAAAGATGTATGCATAATATAGACAAACAGCAAACTACCGGGATCATTTAATATGAGAGTATGAACACGATATCAAGGGAAACCCATGGAAATACCCTTTTGTCAATGAAAAATAGACACTATGTAACTTTATTGCACTAGAAAAAGATTTGTTATGGACCCCACCCTTTCTTAGGATTCTCTCAGAGAAAGGACTAAGATTTTTTCTATACTTAAAAATTAGTAATAATGTAATAATTTTGTCTGTGGTTTGTAGGAACAAAGAGAAGCAGATCTATTCTATACCCGATAAGCATCAATACGCAATGGGGGACTAACCCCCTTTTTGATTTATGAACTTCTCGAATCTATGCATAAAATGAAAATATGATAAAATAAAAAACAAAGGCCAATATTCTTAAGACAAAATATTCATTGTTACGTTTTTCACATCAAAGTGAAATTTTCCTTTCAAAGTGAACTAAACTACTTCCTTTTTTGCCTTTCATTTCAATTTTATGCCTACTGGTGCTCCAAAAGTACCTTTTCAAAATCCTAGGGAAGACGATTCCATTTGGATTGACCTATAGTGCAACTTGTCACATATATTGGGTCATACAAAATTTCCTCGTTCTCTCTCCTGATCGGGATATCCTCTATTTCACCTAAAAAGGTTTGATTAAATCATCCAAAATTTGTAACGTGAAGTGCAATGAAGTATAATTAGATATATGCTTTGGGGGTATTCAAATTTTTAGCACCCTACTCTCGTAAAACACGTACCTGACATCCTCAGTGATGTCAAAGAACTTGCCCCACGAGGGTGGCATGCTAGCACAATCAGTCAGTAAAATCTCTTTACAAATTTTTTTCTTTTTAAAACAATGCACGTATGGGCCCATTCTTTTCTTTCATAACATCAAAATCATATTTATTATTATTATCCTCAAGATCAATCTCGTTTACAAATCTTTCCACTTTGGAAAGTTATTACGTATAGAAATATTCAATGCACATTATACAATAATTGCAGAAGACTTAATTCGATACAAAAATAAGAAAATACAAATGTAGATGCGAATTGATCCCAACCTCTATCTCTTACTTAAATGCAGTGGATATACTCCCTTTTGCTTAACAGGGTAACTCTTGTGAGCCTAATTTTTTTTCAAATTTTGGGTGAGTTTTTGCAAACTCAGTGAGTGACCATCTTCGATGGCTCACTCAATCACATAACACATATAGTTGATCAATTCATCATATTGAGTCATATACATTGCACGTTCACTTAAGCATAAATCACATTTAGAAAGCATTCAAACTACTAAAACATGCATATTGATTTTCTATGCAATCCATATGAGACTCACTTTCAATTATTATTGTTATGATCGAGTACCTTTTTATCTAGCTCATATCCCTTAGTGGATACCAAGCTAAATCATATAATGTCCCATATCTCTTAGTGGATACCGGGTACATTCATAACTAAGCTTAAGGCTCTGATCACTGTCTGAGCTTTAAGCTCTTTTTTGGTGACTACTCCGATCACAACAACCTTTATGTTTCATGCATTCAAGTAATGAAATGCATCACATTTTCATATTCTCAATCAATCACATGATCAATCAGTCACTTTCACATATCATCGGACCTTAGTCCAGCATTCAACATTTAAGTTGAGAATCACTTTTTCATTCATATGCATATTCACATTTTTCTTTGGAACTAAGTTCGACATTTAACAATCAAGTCATGTATCATATATTTCATCAAATTCACATGCAAGGAGTACTTCAATGTTCTCACAGTTATCAAACTCCTTGGATATTCAATGTTCGGAAATCAAAACAATCACATTCACAGTGCAAAATCATTCAATACATAATACAAACAGAACAATCAGTAAGTAAGACCATCTAGGTCGACTCATAGTATGCTCTAGATTAGCATTAGCTTTCATTATCAGGGAACGTTTGGATGCAGACATTCTATCCTGTGCATCAACATCATACAATACACATTATTAATTGCACAAGCATATGAACACTCAATCACACATACATATATATATGTGTTGTGTATAATGCATGCTCAATGATAATCCCAGATATATCATCTAAATTCACATCTTATGCTCATTCTCATTTCATAATTCATATATGTTTAATTGAACTTAAATTTACACTTCATTTTTACGTGATCATTCTAAGTTCACCATTCAATCTTTACCCTCTGTATGTGTCTACCTTATTTTTAAGGTTACACCTCAAGGACACTTGGTTCTTCTAATGTCATCAACCAAATTTCTCGTTATTTCTTTTCTAACATTATATGCTCTCATAATACTCAATTCTCATTCACATGTACTTAATACATAATACTCAAATCCTTTGGATCATAACTGTAATCATTTGCATATCTTCATTCTCATTACACTCATTCCTTTGGTACTTTGATATCATCCATTCCTTCACTAAGTTATAACCCTAATTATCACTTCAAATATATCACACATTAGTCACTTAATCAAGCCATCATTCTAAGTTCATTCCAAGTCCCATTTAAGCCTTAATTAAGACCAATTGACCTGTGAATGTCTGTAGGCGGACATCCATGTCTGTTAAACGGACCTTTACGGGTATCTTATAGAAACTTGAATTTTTGACCCTCTATACATCACAATCTCTTCTTGGGGTCTTCTTAAAAGTTCTAGAAATCAAAGTTCTCTTTAAAACCATATCAAAATGACCTCAATCCGAGTTCTACAAAAAACGTTATTCCTGTTTCTCCAAAGTATATCCAAGTGTATCCACATTTTCCAGATTCTAACTCTTTACTTACTACATTCACTACCTTATACTTGTCTATCATTTCTAATTCAATTTCTCCTCATTTTCCGATCATTCGAACTCCATTTCAACTCAATATCATCCATAAACAAATTATAGTCCATGATTGATCATCAACACTAATAACAGAACATACACATATATACACATTCATCAATAACTTCTTACACGTAGTCACCTTCATTTTCACTTTCAATTCACTTCTAACTATCACCTTAATTCTTCCCATTTCAACATACCACATTAGTCCCTTTCTTTAGCTCTAGACTCATTTTATTTCATTGTAACAAAACCCAAAGAGATTCGAATTAATTCATCAAGAAAACAGAACAAAAAAACATTATGTATCCAATTTTTTGCACTTTTTCCTATACCTAGTACTCAACTTCAGGCCAAAATTAGAAACTCTTAAAGACAAAATTTGAATTCAATGTCTCATGAAAAATGTATCCATGTCTCTAATTTAATCCAAATAAAAAAATCATCTTATTTGGATATCTATAAAACAAGTTAGGGCTAAATCACAGATGTATAATCAGTGGAAAACGTTACAGGTAACATTTTTCCAGCACACTATAAACACCATTTACTCAATTAATCCAACATTATAATGATCATTCTACCTCAAAAACATCTCTATAACAACTTATGGATCATTAATCATCATACATGTAAAAGCAAAACATTAATCTACCCACATTACTCACCCACGTTTTTTGCATGTACCCATCCTCAATTTATGAACATTTAACCTTTAACTATCATCAAATATGCTTCATTCATCAAATCAAAAAGAGTGATGCTTATACTTACTTGTTTAGCTTCAATGTCTTCAAACTCTTCAAGACTTCTCTTAACCCTAGCTTTCTTCTCTCACACGTGCATCATCATTCAAGGGTGGTAAGGTTAGGTCTTTAGTAAGAAATGAAGAAAATAGCATTACTAGTGATGGAAGAAAGCAAGGTTCAATTTTTGAGGTTAGAGAAGAAAGTGTCGTATATGGAGAGAAGAATGAAGAATATGAAGATGAGAGAAGCTAACGAAATTGGCAAGTGAAAGACCAAACTATGGTCTTTCATTTAATGAATTTCGTGACTTAAAACAAGTGGTGTGACAAGTCACACTTGCCACTTGCCACAAGTCACTTTCTTAAGGTCTCTTCTTGTTCTTTCATTAACTAGTCCATTTGTCTCCAATTGTCCCCCAATTTTCAATGACATAATTCATTAAATCTTAATGTCACATATTAAAATTTCTACTGCTATTTGACATTTATTTCTACCACTATTCATCAATGATTCTGCCACTTGACATTTTTCCTGGTCCAATATACCTTTAAAATTTCAGAAGTTTCACTAAAAATTTTGAGTCAATACATATACTCTCCAAAACAATTCTTAAAACACATAATCCATCATTCACATTATAATCAAATTAGACAATCATTTATACCCACAAAATGTCAAATGAGTGCATGAACAATTCATTTTAATGTGCAAAAATCAATATTCACATTGTGTAAGCTAACATTATGCATGAGCATGAAATGTAATTTTCTAATATCTCATTACTATTTTCACTTTTAGAACAATCATACCGAACATTTCATTCATACAAAATACACGTATCAATTATAAATGCAAAGATGTGAATTATGTGTTTACATATATTGATGTGTAGTATGAATTGAGTGAACCATTGATGATGGTTACATCATTGAGTTCGCAAAACTCATCAAAATTGCAATGTTGATTTTTTAGGACCGATAGAGGACATTAGCTATTGAGAGACTCTACAAGAAGCATAGTTTTTGTATTTTTGGAAAGAAGAAATAACTCAAAGGTCGGTCAGCTGAGATTGGTGGATTAGATAAAATTTTTGTATAATTCCTCCTATGTAGCATATTTTGTATTCAGTTTTGTCATTCTACATATTCGGATGATACTATAAAGCCATAATGTACATATTGTTTAAGTAATGAAATGAGGAATTTGGGTTTTAAATATTGGGTCTTTCTTGATGGTGTCTTATAAGAGAATAAAGAATGATGATGCCATGTTTAAGTGAATATTGTGAATGCTCTAGCATGTCATTATCATGGGTTAGGTATTGGAATGTCCTCAGGATGTTCTGGTACGTACCCTGTGGTAATGGGGCATTACAAAATTAATATAATATCATTAATTAGAATAATTTATGGTCGGTTTATTTAGACCAATATACTATCCAGGCTCTGTTTATAAAAACCAACTAGTAATATATTTAGGATTAATAGTTTATCATATTCTAGTTAGAAATTAGATTCAAGTTATAAATAGGATTTATAAAAAAAATATTCAATTTCTAAATATTGTTATAAACAAGAGTAATTTCAAACTAATTCATAATAAATTGTTGGCGGAAGACATGTAAGGAATTGAAAAGAAAAAGAAGTTGTAATAAAAAGGTATGGTGTTCGAGGCATTTGCCCTATATGTGCAAATAAAAATTGGGTGAATCTTTACTCAGAGTAGAGTACAAACCTAAAAATAATTGAAAAACCCATCCGGAATAAGAAAATAACATCATGATTGAATTTTTATTTCGATGAAAGAATACATCAATGAGAAGTGAATTTAATAAGTTTAAGTTTAATAAATGACTTTTTATAGTTATAGGCAAATGGGTCAAAACTCATCTTTCTTGAAAAATGAAAGAAAAGCCCCTACATTACAAGAGAAGTTAGAAAGTACTCACTATCTAAAAAAAGAAAAGGAGGGTTGGAATTTACACATTGATTCTTTTTTTGCAATTTTATTTTTGTTAAACCGTAAGTATCAAAAGGTACATGTATGGTTCCTAGGGCATAAAATTTTATCCTAATCAACCAACATTATCGAGAAAGATTACTTTTTTTAGGTCAAGATGTTGATAGCGAGATCTCAAATCAACTTACTGGTCTTATGATATATCTCAGTATGGAGAGTGAGACCAAAGATTCATATTTATTTATAAACTCTCCTAGCAGATTGGTAATACCCGGAGTAGCTATTTATGATATTATGCAATTTATGCAACTAGATTTACAGACAGTCTACATGGGATTACTGCTTCAATGGGATCTTTTATTCTGGTCAGCGGAAAAATTACCAAACATATAGCATTCCCTCACGCTTAGCGTCAATGAGTTTTTATTTGAAAAAAAAAACAAGGAAAATTTTGTCTTCGCCATATATATGAAATATGTTATGAATGGATGAAAGATAAGTAATAATAGCATGGCATTTCGAATTTGATATATTTTTTTAACATTAGATTATGTATCGAAAGAGTAGTATGACATAAAATAGAAGGGTATTCCGATTTTATCTTATCTATCGGGGGCCTATTTTAGCATCACAAACTTTTTTGTTTTCACACCGTAGGGCTCTTAACACTATTGAAGTTATGAAAGAATACGAATAACAAGATTATATTATTTTTTTCAAACAAAAAAAGAAACTTTGGGATTGTTAAATCACCGATGAAATGTAAATAAAACAATAGAGCCACCATTATTTTTTTTAACTCCTCCTAAGGGAAGGGTGGTTATTGGATCATTTACCAATCTAGGCCTACTAGATTTTATATGTTTCTTAGATGAACGGTAAAAGTGAATTCTATTATGGAGTCATCTGTAGTCGACAAACAATGCCTATATGGTTTTTAAATCTATCTTTTTTTATTATTCTTTATCCCTTCTCCTCGCACTATCATTATCATGCGAGATAGAGTAACCATTTATTTGAATTTTCTTATTTTAATCTTATATCATCAAGGTAATGATTCATCAACCTATTGCTGCTTTTTATGAGGCATAAATAGGAGAATTTATCCTGGAAGCAGAAGAACTACTGAAACTGCAAGAAACCATCACAAGAGTTTATGCACAAAGAATGGGCAAACCCCTATGGGTTATATCTGAAGACATGGAAAGGGATGCTTTTATTTCAACAACAGAAGCCCAAGCTTATGGAATTGTTGACCTTGTAGCAGTTGCATAAAAAATAGCATAAATTTCTTGCAAATCATGATTTGAAATTTTCTTATTAGGGTTAAATATTCTTAATATTCTATTAATTAATATAGAAATAATTTATAGAAATAATTGATAATCATCCGAGGTTAGGATCGACCTAAACCTTCCTATTATGCATACAATTCAGCATATCAACTATTAAACAACTTATTAGGAACACAAGACAGCCTATAAAAATGTCACCAAATCCCCTGATCTTAGGGGATGCCCTCAGCGCCAAGGAGCATATATTAGGGTGTATGTGCAACTCGTTCAAATCGTGGGCTGAAACTAAAGAAAAAAAACTTTTTTTTCCATTATCCTTCATCAGTACGGATGAAAAGGATCGAATGGAAGAACCACCTTCACTACCTAAAATAAAAAACTAAAAAAAATATTTATTATTTCTTTCTATTGTGTCTCAAATTTATGGTTTCCATTGCATTGGTCCAAATTCAATCACCTCCATTTTCAATTTAAAATGAGAAATAATTTCCCATTGATAGCAAAAGATTATCCGGTAAACGGGGGAAATCTTATTTCAATTAACAGGTCGAAAAGTAATGCCCCTACTCTTCTTGTAAGAGCGGACTAATAGGGTCAACTAATCAACTAATATTTATAATTAAATATTAGTACTATATAGATATTCTCATTTGTTGGATCCCGTTTCTGAAACCCAACTACTTAATCCGAAAACTCAAACACACGAAAGAATCGAATCCGAACTGAATCGGAGACAAAGCGAAAAATGAATCGAATGCAAAACGCGGTAGCAAAACGGTAAAGAAATCATAAACGAAACGAAGCGGAAGCAAAAGCGAAAACGGAAATCGAAATCGGAAAGCGAAAGAACGAATTTCTTATCGAATTCAAAACGGAATGAAACGGAAGCAAATCGAAGCAAACGTTTCGAAACGAACGGAAACAAATGTCGACATCCGAAAGCGCAAATCTTAGAAAACAAAAACGTTGCGTTGGAAACCCTAGACTAATTCAAACCCGAAAATCGGTATAATTTTTTTTTTTCATATAGCCATCTTTATTCAAATCTTATACAAATCTTAACCAATATCACCTATAATACAACTTAATCTTAACCAATCCAATTTCTTAATCAATCATATATCTCTCCAAAAATTCGTCTTTTAACTAAAAACTTATTCAAATTCTTCTTCTATTTTTGCCGCAAAACCGATTTTATCGAAAATCGGGCAGCATAACGGCTGTAATTGTAAAAACCCAAAACCTGCAAATGGCAAAAATACACTTCTAATAGCACAACCAATCAGCACAAATCATCATCGGACCCCCCCGTCTGGAATCCAAAACACCAGCAACAACGCAAACCTATATCTAAAGCACTTCCTTAATTCTCAAAACCATAAATCATACTCAAAATCAAACTCCATTTATATACAACCACTTTCATATCCCAAAGTCATACGCAAACTCAAATCCATAATTCATATTTCGATCCGAACTCAATTCAATCATATTGATATACATTCACAATTCATAATCCGTAAACATATACAAACTTATATCTCAAATTCAATACATAAATCCATAAATCATTTACACAAACTTAACTCCATACATAATTTCATAATTTGAATACATCATGAATTTATAACTTAAGAACATTAATGGCTTTCCAAGCCATATACAAATCAATACCAAAAGCCTAAACAACAAAAACGAACAAATATCTTGACTTCCCTTCATCCGATCTCCTGCTCGATACCTGGAGATGGGGATGAGAGGGGGGTGAGCTACACAGCTCGTGGATAATGTGTTTATAAATTGAAAGATAAGCAAAAACATTTACAAGATCTTGTTACCATTTATTTCAAAAGTTTCTCAGTAGTCAATTTTGCAACTGGAGAAAATCATTGCTAAAATAATTTCAATAATATTCACTACTGAAAATCCACAAATAGCTTATTTCTCAAACTTTTTCACATTTTTCACTTTTCATAAACAAAATAAAAAACGTGTAAATCTTAATACATTGTTTAAACCATGCAATGCATCACACTTATAAACAAAACATAACACTTAACACATCAATTGATTTGATGTTGGACCCC
>JANZLX010184473.1:0-12116 GCA_025531955.1 Erythroxylum orinocense
CTCAATCAATCTTTGTTTTCAGTTCCAAATCACACTAAACAAGTTCAAACAACCAATTTAAAAGCAAAGAAACAGATCAAACTTACCTGGAAAGCTTCAGATTCTTCAAATCGTTGAAAATCAACCAAAACCCTAAAACTTTTCTCCTTCTCTCTCTAAACCCACGACAACCCTTCTTCTCCTCCTTCTTTCCATTTTCTTTTCCCCTTTTATTTCTCACTTAACATACCAAAAGACTCTAAAGCCCTTACATTTAAACCTAGATCCCTTAAACCCTTATGATCTTCCAAAATTACCCTTGACTTAAATATCCAATTTAATCATACTTAGGCCATAATTTAATTACTTAAACCAAACTTAAATGAATACTAACCTTAGCATAATTCAAATCCAATTACTGATCTAATAAGGCTCCAAAAATTCAAATCATGCCTCAAAATAAATAAAACAGGTTTGGGGTCCAACAGCAACGACAAGTCAACCTTATTCTGGGAGCAAATATGGCTTCCTGGCTCGAATTCAACTTTTCTTGATCTTGTTATTTCGGACCCCCCTTCTTCAACAAGGTTTAAACCGATTGCGGACTTTGTGGATACAAATGGAGCTTGGATGTGGCACAAGTTTGTACCTCATTTACCTAAGCTTACGGTGCAACTTGTGGCTGCGACTTTACCCCCTAATTCATCAATGGAGGATGATGAAGCGTATTGGAACCCGTCGTCTTTAGGTAATTTCTCTTTGCGAACAGCCTATGCACATTTAAATGTTACCGATTTCACTCTCCCTAAGCTGCCTTGGTCTGTAGTTTGGAAATGGATTGGTCCCCAAAGAATCAAATCTTTCTTTTGGTTTTTATTGAATTGTGGTGTCTTAACTAATGCTGAGAGAAACAGACGACACTTGACTGATGTTGATCGCTGCCATTTATGCTGAGTTGAGTCTGAAAGCTACTTCCACTTGCTTCGTGATTGTACTGCGGTTAAGGATATTTGGTTGCAAATTGTTCCAATCAGATTTCAAGCTTTCTTTTTTAATACGTACATCTCTTTTGTGGATTGGTGTTTCGAGAATTTGAAAGAAGATTCACAGGTTCTTAACACGAAGTGGTCGGTTCTCTTTGGGGTTTGTTGTTGGGTGCTATGGAAGAGGCAAAACAAGTAGATTTTTCAGAATGAGATGCAGCAGAATAGTGCACTGTTGCGGTATATTTTGCAGCAATGTTCGGTGATTGAAGGGACAGTGAAAAAGGGGTTGCTACAGCTGGCTGGTAACACGTAGTTAAGGGCTGTGTTTTGGTCTTGTCCGATGCCGGGGTTCGTCAAACTTAATTGTGATGCCTCGATCACGGGTGCTCTGAGTTCAACATTTGGAGGGGGTCTCATTCGAAACTCGAGTGGACGTTGGGTTGGTGGATTTGTATCTAATCTTGGTCGATGTCCTATTCTACGAGCGGAGATTTGGAGTATTTTTCATGGTCTTAAATATGCGCTCTCTATTAATGCTCGTAATATTTTGATTGAGTCTAACAATGCTATTGCGGTTGATATGATTAATGATGCTGCTACACCTAGTGCAAGCTGTTTAAGCCTTGTCCGTTAGATTAGAAAGCTTCTTAATGCTTTTGATTCCGCCCATCTATCGCACATTCTTTGGGAAGGAAACTTCGTGGCCGATAGACTCTCTCACCATGTCTACACTTTTGATCCGGGAGTGCATTATCTATCGGTGCCGCCTGATTGTATCGCCTCTTAGCTCTTTCATGATCTTGTTGGTGTCACTTATTTTCACTAGCCAGTTGGTAATCTAGGGCATTGCCCTCGGAATCAACCAAAAAAAATGATATCACTTTAAAATTTTATTTAAATTCAAATTGCATATTCAAATTTGACTGTATTTTAAATTATTGTATAAATAACTTAATCAAACTTTAAGCAAGTCAGATTTTTAATCGAATTAAAATTATATTATGATAAATTTTATTCAATTTGAAATTACTTTATAAAGTTGGTCCTACTCATTATTATTCCTTTTCGTACTGCGGCAGATGGAAAATGACATGAGTGTGTTTCCAAGGTATAAATTGTTCAATTCAACCGTGCTTTGTGCAAGAAATTGAAGTTTAAAGAACAGAGTAAGGGTAATGAGTAATCACCATCCATTCACAAAATTTTAGAAAATACGAGATAGGAAAAGGATAGATGGACGTCGTACTACTATTTAAGCCTGACAATTCAATCAACTTTGTTAAATCACACAAGACTAGAGCGTTCGATAGTTTTAACCGGGTGGACCTCTTGTTTATCTTTCCTTTCTGGTAGCTGGAGAGTCACATCTCATCTAGGTGCAGTACCTAAACATAATGCAATACTTTTAAGTTTTAACACATTAACCCTATGCTGTACCAGCATTTCGATGGGTGGAGAGCGTTGTATTGTTAATTTATAATATCTAAACATATAATTAAATTGAAATATACTGAATTTGATTTTAACAATATAATTTATTTTAATATCTCGTAAATTCGATTTTTAATTTTAAATATAGTATCACATTTTTTAAATAAAAATTCAAAATATGCAAAGAACATTTATATTTATTTATATTAATTGATTGATTATACATGTATATATATATATATATATATATAAATAATTAACACACCTAACACATAAGACTGTCCAATTTGTGAGAATATGAGGAGGATCATCAATATACGCAACTTTATTCTTTTATTTTTACAAAAAAATTATTTTGGTAATTTAAATCTATAATCTTCTGATCACATACACGAGTAACTTTTACCAATTGTTTAAAAATTTTCTTTTGTATATGTTTTTTTATTATAAAACCTTAACCTTGATGAAATAAGAAAATCCACTAAACTTACGAAATAAAAAAATATTATCTTTATAAGTATTCTTATTATTTCTTAATAAACTTAATCACAAGTTTTTACATTATTTCAAATTAAGAAACAAGGCATTAAACTAAATCTCAAAATTATATTATTTCAAAATTTTAAAACACAATACCAAAAGCAAATTGTGTTATATGAAAATTATAATACAATATAAAACTTAAGCTTTTATTTTAAATATAATTTTAAAGACCTATTTTTAAAATTATCGATAATTATAGTAGTTCTAAAGGTGTGGTAATCCATGTGGTGGTTAAAAACTTTGAACGAGTCACTTATCCGTTGCCTTCTTCCGATCCACGAGCCACAACACGATGTGCTTTAAGCATCGCGCACTTTACGCCAGCTTGGGTCGAGGTTGTTCTTCAATCTAAACATCACTTTTTAGCTTTAGGTCCCAAGACTTTGATGATAAATCTACAGAAAGAAGACGACACTTGAGTTGTTAAGAGGGACCATAAAAGTAAATCAAATAACCTCATGTAATTCACCGTTCACGTGAATACTGCCTTTAGAAAGCACAATAGTTCCGATCAATTTGTTCTTTAAAGTTCATTACTCACATGTTAAGTTGACAAAAATTTCACTTGCCTGTAAAATTTTCAATATACATAAAAGGATAGTAAGTTTAAAAGTGATTATATTAGGTTATGTTTAGTTAGACGTAAGTAAGTCAAATGTCCTCATGTAATTTACCGTTCACGTGAATACTGTTTTTAGAAAACTAAATAGTTCCGATCAATTGTTCCTTAAAGTTTATTATTCATATGTTAAGTTGACAATAATTTCACTTATCTGTAAAATTTTCAATATACATACAAAGATATCAAGTTTGAAAGTAATTATATTAGGTTATGTTTAGTTAGACGTAGGTAAATAAAATAACTTCATGTAATTCACCGTTCACGTGAATACTGCTTTTAGAAAACACAATAATTCCAATCAATTTGTTCTTTAAAGTTCATTATTCACATGTTAAGTTGACAATAATTTCACTTATCCGTAAAAATTTCAATATACATATAGAGATATCAAGTTAAAAGTAATTCTATTACCTTATGTTTAGTTAGACGTAAGGTTTTCAATGCAATGAAATGATTTATAATATAATGAAATATAAATGAATGTAATTTTACAAAATTGTTATTTAGAGGAATGAAATGATTCATAATGTAATAGAGTGAGATGTTGTTTGAATGAAGGGTTTATAATGTAAAATTGTTTATCATTTACATTTCATTATAAATCTCTTAAATTAGAGATTTTTAATTTTTACTGTTTATGATAGAATGAGATGTAATATAAACTCTCATCTTCTATTTCATCTCATCTTATTCTATTCTATTATAAACTTTCCTCTCAAATAATGAAATAATATTGCATTACGTTACATTTCACTTAGACCAAATATAGTCTTAGAGTAAAGAATTAATAGCTCCAACATTTTGAATTGAATTAAGAGCTTTAAAATTTTAATTATGTAATTGAAAAATAAAAATATTAATTATGAAAATATAATAATTTTCCAATTTTACAATATTATTTCAAACTTTAAAATGCAGTGTTAACTTTTAATTTTTAATAAAAATAGTTAAGTACGTGACAAGTCACCTCAAATTAGTATTTTTATTATATGATTGCCATATATTATATTTGTATCACATAGAACTTTTGTTATTTAATAAATTAAAGATATCAAACAACTTAAAATAGTTATGAAAAGGAGTGAATAATTATCTTTAGAAATAATAATTTTTAAATAAATTGAAAATTTTAAAAATAACATTAAAATTAAAAAAAACCAAAAATTTAAACACGGTAGTTTTTGTTATCTCTTTAAAAATATAATTAATGAATTATGATACATCTACTTTAAAAATATAGTTTTAATAATTATTTATTAAAATTATTGAATAAATTTTCACGCGACTTTTTTCCTTCAGACTTTTGCTCGGAAGAAGGCCTTTTAGATATTGATTCAATTTATATAAAAAAAACAAATAATTATAAAAAGAAAAGAAGAAGAAGAATAATTTAAGATACGTTATCTTATGTTTGAGGGTGTCATTTTCTATGATTAAACAAAGAACTTAAAACTCAAAAAGACTCAGGTTAGGCTACTAATAAGCTAGGCTAGGGGTACTACTACTCTTAAAAAATTAACCCATCTACTATACAACAACCACTTCAACCAACAAAAAGATAAGGCTAAATGTCAATATCAATGTCGACACTGCCTTATCTTGCTCCGCATAATCGGCCCTACTTGTTGGCCTACCAAAGAATCCCTTCAAAACTTTCGAATGTAAACCTAGTCAAATCTATCTCTACATGGACATCTTACCTCAATTTTTGTAATTATCCCTTAAGGTTACCAAATTTCAACCGTTTAAGGACCCACGTGAATATTTTGAACAAAGTTTTCAATGTTACATCTAGCAAGAGCAAAAATGGGCCCAATTTAGACTGATGGGACCAAAAGTTAGCAGGCCTAATTTAGTTTGAGGTTTGAAAATTTTATATAAATAATATTATTTTAAATAAAATGACGTTGTTTTTAATTAATTAAAAAAAAGTTAAGCTTTGGTTCAAACTTAAAACTTTAAATTCGATCAAACTTTAGATTAAATTTAAATTTAAGTATATAACTTTAAGTTGAGCTAAATGCAAATTTTTGAGTTTGATTTTAGCTTGAACGAACTCGAATAATATCCAATTTATTGTCATCCTTATTTATATCTCTCAATGTGTGCTTTGTTTATTTACCCCTCAAATGTCCCACTTTTTTTTCAATCGTCAACAAATTCGACATAAGTAATATTCATAAGTTTTCACGCGTATTTATTTTGTTTAATAATCAAAATTAATTACATTTTTCTTTATAATTTATAATTTATATATTCTTCATACCCGTTTTTTATATGGACGTGTGTACTTCACCAAAGCCAACTTTTCTTGGGAGTAAAGTGGTTGGATTCTTGTTTCGAGAGTGCTACTTTTTAACTAGGTGAAGCCAAACTAGGCATCGATTCTTACATTTTTTGTCCTTTATTTGTTCTTTTCATCGGTTCACTACTAACCTGTACGGGTTTAATTGCTTGCGAGTATTTTCATGGTAGTGTTTTCGTGTTCTGCGTTGAAATAGTCTTACTATGTTCTTGCTCGGAAAAACATGCGGCCATGTCTTATTTTGGAAGTTGGAGCACCCTCTTTCTTTAGAGAGTCTATATATTTGTGTAGACTTATATGAATATGGTATAGAATTTAATAAGACCTGATTACTTAGAAAATAATCGCTGAATGCATCGAAAAAAGATTCTCTTGGGGCCCATTAAGAGTAAGATTATGTCCAATTTTAAAAATCTTAACAGGCAAATGTTTTCTTAACATATTTTATTTCCCTTATTCAATCGATGGTAAAATTGGTTTTCATTTTTTAAATAGTTATGATTTAATAATTTTGTAATAAAAAATATAAATCTATTATGTTTATTTTATACTAAAAGCCTGATAAAATTGACACAACACTTAATTTGAAATATTATAAGTTTGAAAAGTTAATAAAAAGTATGTATACATTGAATAAAAAATGAGATTTTAAAAATATTAAATTATAAGAAATTCTTAAAGAATAAATCAAATTACATTTAATTGTTCAAATTTCTTATTTTATAATTAAAGTATTAATTGACTTCACCTAATTGATCAAAGTAAAACTTCAATAAGATGCAAAATTTGAAAAAGTTCAAAACTGTGTAATCTTATCCTTAATTAATAAAGAGAATGTTTTATAAAATACCCATCTTATTGAAATAATTTATCAAGGCATGTGCTTTTAAGTACTGGTTATGCTGATCCTGTTAAAAGTTACCGGAAAGGGACCTATGATACACAACTTGCAAAGTCTGCCGAAGACCTCTAGTGATAATAATACATGACCATGATCGACAAGTATTCTGGTTCATTGAAAGTGAACTTCGAACACCTTGATATGAAGAATACAAGAATGAACCAAACCTCGTATTCTACAGCTAGGCCACGGTAATACTCATCTCGATCACATTCATATAAATACACAACACAACACTTACAAGATAGAAATCTAGTCCTGCTTGCTCATATGGTAAGTAAAACTTAATTATGTTTTATTTGATTGCTATATAAACATTGCACAGGTTACACAAAAGTACTCGCATATCTTCACTGAATTATCTATCTTTTCCTGAAAAAGCAAGTCCCATATGTTGAAACATACTTGTCTGTCACTAAAAGCATATTCATACTAGGTCTACTTTCTCTTACAACTCTGCCTTACATTGATACAGTTTTGCACGCCATTAAGGAAATAAAGTTACCAGGACGAAATTAAACTACCAGATAAGTGAAGCAAGCTGCAAATGAAGTGACCTCCCCAACCTTTTCGCAAAATTGGAGACTATCCTTGAATGATGAGGTTCATAGCCAAGTGAAACTGGGTGTAACTTAATAGCTTTCAACCTAGGTTTTCCTTTTCGGTATGAAAAAGAATCTCTCCAGCAGCAACCATATTGTAGAACCAGTGATCAAAAGTAAAGCAAATAATAGATAACCGGAGACAGTAAGTGGAAAGTGCAATGAGGTCACCTAAGGGACGGTTATAACTTGGATAGATTGCAGCATGTCTGAAACAGCGATAACAAGATCACCTGATTTGATCATTCCCCTAGCCTTGAGCAATGAAAATGTTCTATGGAGATTGGTTTCCATATCATCAGTGAAGCTCAGACGAAAAGGTATCAAGCCCCACTGTAAGTTGAGGCGCCTCCGCAGAGATGTCGTGGTTGTAAAGGCAAAGATTGGGCAGTCAGGTCGGCAACGTGACAAGAGAGATGCCATGTGGCCTGTCTTAGTGTAAACAAAAAGAGCATCCACCTCTAAGTTGTTAGCTGCAAAACCACAAATCATAAAGCATCAGGATCCAGTTAAATTTACTAGATAGAAGCCAACTGACAAAAGATATTCACATGTTTTAGAAAAAATCAAGAAAATACAAGGTAAAGAGTAGGAAGGGGGTATTCCAAGTCAATAAAATCGCTTAAGAGGCAATTTAGTTAGGCATGTACCTGATGAGTTCTTAAAAGAGTCACTTAAAACTTGCAAGGAAAACAGAATGACCCAATTAATAAGAAAACAAGAAGAAGCAAGTACTTATCCCAGCATCTCAAGTCAATCTTTTCGCTTTAGGAACACTGACAGAAGTTACAATCATTGCCTTTTCCACTAAGTAAACTACTGTATCACACTGCACAATGAATTATCGCAGGCATTACATATGTGCTCCACAAATGGTCTGATAATATATTGAGGGGGACATATTGTTAAAAAAAAAGAACTTTGTGCTGAGGTCCAATTAGCAGAGTAGGAAATTTATTTGTGAAACTTGTAGAGCAGAAGAAAAAAGGGGCCATAGGCTCAGGAGGTTAAAAATAGAGCAAAGGCTCAAGTTCTGGGAAAAGTAATTCTGTCACCAGTTTGAAATTTCTTGTCTTGAAAAGTAGAGACATTTAAGACTAAAGATACTTACCCATCTTGGCAGCAGAGTTGCACATCTCTTCGGATATCCTATCAGAAAATGCGGATACTACAGATGGGAGCTCCATAGCTTCATGGCGTTTCCCTTCTCTCCACCACCTTTCGATTCTCACACTGACAGTTCTTAGAACAGACAGTGCCTTCTCTGGGAACTGGCCCATGGCAGACTCTCCAGAGAGCATCAAAGCATCTGCTCTTTGTCTAACTGCTTCAGAAACATCAGCTACTTCAGCTCTAGTGGGTGTAGGGTATTCAATCATGGATTCAAGTAGTTGAGAAGCAACAATGACAGGCTTATTCAGCTGTCTGCACACTTGAACAATCTTTTGCTGGGCTGATGGAACCTGCTCCAATGGTATCTGAGCTCCAAGGTCTCCTCTTGCGACCATTGCTCCATCTGATGCCTGGATGATCGCTTCCAAGTTCTTCAATGAGTCTATACTCTCTATCTTTGCAATTACAGCTATATCACTAAATCAAAAGATGAGACTGATAAGGCCCTAAAGGTAATGAAACAAATCATTTTAGTAGAAGAGGAAACCAATACAGAAAATTTTCAGTATCACAATAAACAATCTTCAAGAGAACAAAAACAAGACAGAGAGCAGAACAACTACTTAAATGTGATAGATTAAGTGTCATCAATGAAATGTTAATACAAGCTGAAAATCTAGCACAGTTTGTTTAAAGTGCTACCTATCAAGAGAACGTGCAGCTATGTAGCTTTTAAGATGAGTGATCACTTCTGCTGATTTGACAAATGAAATTGCAATAAAGTCAACACCCTCTGCAATACCAAAATCAATGTCCAGCCAATCCTGCATTTAGTTAGACATTGAGATTTAGTGGATTGAGATGGAGCACAGACAGGTACTAGTGAGTAAATCCCTTGATGTATCCGCCAGTGAAATTCTGATGGTGAATATGACGCGAAATCAATTCATATGAACTTACTCTGGAGTTACACTGAAAGTAACTTCCTAGTCTATTATCAAAGTTAATCAGTATACATAAATTACATGATTGCCAGTTGAAAATGATATCCAGGCAAGATGAATCAAAAGCAAAGCCAATATAGATTTAAAACGCACATAACATGTTCATTAAACTTCCTAATTATTTGTAAAGCAGTTCACAGTGTACACACAATACAGATTAAATTGAGATTATAATGGTAGTGGGAGTGCATCCAACTATACAAAACACATTCGGATCATGCCATATGGTGGTTAAGGAAGAACACAGACTTTCATAAAGTGAAAAGTCACCTTAGATATTAATGATTGTAACATTCCAAGAAACCTATTGGTGAAACATAAATGATAAAACAAATAGAAGGTACTTTTATCTTCACCGTACCATTTCAGTTATAACCTTCAATCATAACAACACAAACTTTCTTCAGAAAATCCATTTGAAGATGTATTTGGGTTATGTGGTAATATATTTTTCCCCGGCATGGAAAGGAAAAAAGTTATGAGAACAGAAAATGAGATTTTGACAATATAAACCAATAAAGAACAATACAAAGAAAAGAAGAAATCTTTAAACCCTAATCATTCACATTCAGAATAGTTGAAGATCAAATCACATTCAGAAGAAATGAAATTTTCTAAAGGCGATGAGCATCACTGGCCTTGGAAGAAATGGTGGGAAGCATGGCATTGCGTTCTCTGACTAAACTCCCATCCCTCCAAAAGGTCAAATTAGCTCGTGGCAGCAACAAACCAGGATCAGTACACCGGCAATTAACATCAGGACCAATTTTCTCGATCACATCAAACCTCACCATTCCACCATCCACAAGAAGCTCATCCCCAACTTTCACATCTGGATCAGACCAATTAGTTCCTTAAATAGACTAAAAAAACTTGACATTCATATCAGTGCACAAAAGTACGATGAGCATAGAATTTATACCCTCAGCAAAACCATCATAGCTGACATTGATAGTGCGTTCGGGGCGAGGCAAATCAAAGGCTCTCACAGTGAAGGTCCATACTTCACCATCCTAAGAAGAAGAAGGGGAAAAAAAACTAAATTTTTAGTTGGATTTTCAAGTTGAGTCAAATGAAACCGCAGTTAAATAAGAAAGACCTCGGCTTTAGCTGAGGAGGCACCGGCGAGATCACCCATGTGAATCTCGCTACCTTGAGTATCCATCATAATAGCAACAGCATAACCTTTCTCTTGGTTCAAACGCCTGACACGATCTATGACTCGTTTGTGCCAATCGCGAGTCCCGTGGCACATATTTATTCTTGCGACGTTCATCCCTCCAACAGCCAACGCTTCCAGCTGCTCCGCCCCGCATGTGGCCGGGCCGATGGTGCACACCAGCTTTGTCCTCCGGGTGCTCCGGAAGCCGTTCTCCTTCAGCTCCGCCTCGGTGACGGCGTCCACTTCAATCGATGGGATGACGCCGCCGGTGCCGTTGGTGGAGGAGATGAGTGATTGAGGAGAAACAGAGTTAGGATCAGAAGGGGCTACTGAGGCTTTAATGGTTATGGGTTTGGCGGAGAAAGTGCGAGGGAAGTGGTGGGTTGGGATTGGTAAGAAGGGTTTGAAGTAAGTGGTGGGAGTGAAGCAATGGAGAGATCGCGACATGGTTGCTTGTTATTGTGTTAGTGAAGTAGACACTGAAACTTTTGCCTGCTTTGCTTAGCTAATTAGCTTCGCTGGGGGGACAAAACCGATCCAGTTAGTTCCAGGGGTTTGGGTACCAAGGAAGCTCCGCCGAACTAGTTAGCAGGCTTGCTCACCACCTAGTCCCTCTAGATGTTAGTCGGATATTTTGTCCCAATTGAGATATTTGTAGCCTAGGAAATTCATTGATTGAAATAAATGAAAAATACATGTTAGCACAAAAGCCAACAAAGTTCATCCAAAACAACCTCTTAGAAAGGACTATACAAGGTATAGTAACATTCAAAGTATCAAATTAGTACAGATTGTTATCAGATCAGTTCAGCAGACTTATCTTTGTAAAGCTGCAAGTGCATTCTAATGTTGTTAAAGATAGTCTTCGAAAGGACTTGCAAAGATGATCTGAAAATTCTGTCGCTTCTTTCATTCCAATGCTAGCAACAATACGTGCAGTGGTTGGAGAAATAACCACTGATCCCCTCATTGCATAAACCTGATTTGTGTACGCCGTGTGATGTCAGACCAAACAATTGGAGGATTAAATATGCCACAATGTGCCATTGTTGATTTCCAAGTTGTAGTTGGATAGGAGCAAGAGAATAATAGATGATTATGAGAATCATCATGAGTTTGGCATAAGAAGCGCCAATCAGGAATTTGTAGAAATTTGCCAATCATGTTTATCTTAGCCAACCTTGGTTTAAAAGATTGCCGGAGAGTGAGTGCATGTTCGGAGTTGTGATACTTGCACCAAACCACCATATACCAAATATTTTAATTAGTTAATAATAATACAAAATATCTTAATTAATTATTTATAAAATCAATCACATAATAATTAAGCATAAATTAAGAACTGTCATTACTATTCTTAATATTTGATACTGAAATAACTATTAAATTCTATAATCACATTTCTAGTATTCGCATACCAAACACACATAATCAGTATTTTTATTCTTATTCTTCTGATTCTCACTTT
>JANZLX010184631.1:0-12106 GCA_025531955.1 Erythroxylum orinocense
CATAAGAAAACTCAAATGTCTTTCATTCCATCAAATGCTCATAGATTCATTCATACTTTTCATTCATCACAAGGAACAATGCCTAAATTCCTCATTAAATGAAATTCAATAAATTCAAATTTTCAAGAAAAGGGTCGGGGTCCAACACAACCTATAAAGTACTATTCATGAAATTGAGATTTTTAGGGTGTTACAATTCTTCCCCTCTAAAATAAAATTTTGTTTTCAAAATTTACCTATGTCAAATAGTTGTGGATAAGACTTTCTCATGGTTTCTTCTGATTCCCATGTAGCTTCCTCGACCTTGTGGTTTGTCCATAGTACTTTCACTAGTGGAACCTTCTTGTTACTTAGCTGTTTTGTATCTTTTATTAGAATCTTCACCGGCTTCTCTTAATAAGTTAGATCTGGTTGTATTTCAATATCTTATAGTTTTATAATGTGTGATGGATCAGACCAATATTTCCTTAACATAGACATATGAAAGACATCATGAATCTTTTTCATATCTTATGGCAATACTAATTTGTAGGCTACTAGTCAAACACTCTCAATGATCTCAAATGGAATAATGAATCTAGGGCTTAACTTACCCTTCTTATTAGATCGAAACCCTTTCTTCCATGGTGAAGCTTTTAAGAAAATCTTGTCTCCAACAACATATTTGATGTCCTTTCTCTTCAAATTTGCATAGGATTTTTGGCCATTAGAAGCAACTTTCAACCTTTCCTTTATAATTTTCACCTTATCCTCGATTTCCTTTATTAATCCTGGACCCACGATCTTGCTTTCACTAAGTTATGTCCAATAGAAGGGTGTTCTGCACTTTCTACCACAAAGAGCCTTATACAGTGCCATTTGTATGCTTGCTTGATAGCTATTATTGTATGCAAATTCAAACAATGGAAGGTGCTCATCCCAGCTTCCTTTAAAATCAATAACACAACTCCTAAGCATATCTTCTAACACCTAAATCACTCTTTTTGATTGTCTATCCGATTAAGGATGAAAAGTTGTACTAAAATTTGGCTTAGTAGCCAAGGCCTCATGTAATTTCTTCCAAAATCTTGAGGTTAATCTTGGATCCTAGTCTGAGATGATAGAAGATGGTACTTCATGCAACCAAACTATCTTACTGATGTGTAATTCTGCATACTTTGGGAGTTAGTAGTTAGTTTTGAAAGGTAAGAGGTGAGCTAACTTGGTCAATCTGTCTACAATCACCCATACGACATTATGCTTCTTCCTAGTTTCAGGCAACCTAGACACAAAATCTATTGTGATTCGATCCCATTTCCATTCGGGTATTGTTATTGGTTGAAGTAAGCTCGATGGAACTTGATGTTCTACTTTTACTTGTTAGTATGTAAGACACTTGGTAACATAATCTGCAATGTCTCTCTTTATACCTGACCACCAATAATGTGTCTTCAAATCTTGGTACATTTTAGTAGTGCACAACATATGAACTGTTATGGGCTTCCTTCAAGATGTTCTTTTTCAGCTCATCTTCATTAGGGATACATATTCTATCTTTATGATACAAGTAGCCATCCCTCTTTGATTGCATATTCACTATTTTTCCCCTCCTGAATTTGTTTAAGAATGATAACTAGCTTTTCATCTTATTTATGTGCTTCCTTTACATGCTGTAACAAGTTTGGTTTAAGCCTCAAGTCAGCTATAATGGCTTTATCACTGGCTACTAATAATCTAGCATTCATTGCTCTTAAAACTAATGATGATTTCCTGCTAAAAGCATCTGCTACTACATTTGCTTTGCCTGGATGATAGTCAATGATACAATCATAATCTTTAATCAACTATATCCATCTTCTTTGCCTTAAGTTCAACAATTTCTGCATAGGCAAATATTTAAGACTTTTGTTATCTATGTAAATACAACATTTCTCTCCATATAAGTAATGCCTTCAAATCTTCAAGACAAAGACTATAGCTGCTAACTTTAAATCATAGGTCAGATAGTTCCTTTCATGAGGCTTAAGTTGCTTAGAAGCATAAGCAATTACGTTTTCCTTTTGCATGAGTATACATCCCAACCTGTTATGTGAGGCATCACTGTACAACACGAAGTCTCTAAAAGTACATGTTGTGTAAGAACAGACACTTCAGTCAATATGGCCTTTAGCTTCTTAAAGATTTCCTAACATGTGACACTCCACACGAGCTTTGCATTCTTTTGAAGTAACTTGGTCAAAGGTGCTGCGATTATGGAGAATCTTTTAACAAATCTTATAGTATCTTGCCACACTTAAGAAACTTCTAATCTCTGTAGCATTCCTAGGTGGCTTCCATTCTATAATGACTTCTATCTTTTTTAAAGTAACTCTAATCCCATTTGCTGATATGACATGACCAAGGAAAGAAACTTTATCAAGCCAAATTCACATTTACTAAAATTGGCATAAAGTTGTGTATCCCTCAAAGTTTGAAGAATAATTCTTAGATGTTCATTATGCTCTTCTCGATTCTTAGAATAAACCAAGATATCATTAATGAAGACTACCACAAATTGATCTAAGTAAAGACGGAAAATACAATTCATGAGATCCATAAAGGCTGCTGAAGCATTTGTGAGTCCAAAAGGCATCACTAAAAATTCATAATGCCTATATCTCATTCTAAAAACTATCTTTAGGACATTTGCTTCCTTTTACTCTTGATTGGTAATATCCTGATTTCGTATTAATCTTAGAGAAAATACCTGCACCTTTAAGCCGATAAAAAATGTCATCTATTCTGGGAAGTGAATACTTATTCTTCCCAGTTACTTTATTCAGTTTTCTGTAATCCACATATATCCTCAAAGACCTATCTTTCTTCTTGACAAATAACACAAGTGCACCTTCAGGGAGATACATTACGGCATATAAAACCCTTTTAAAGAAGTTCTTGCAGATGGATTTGCAATTTCTTAAGTTCTGCGGGTGCCATCTGATATGGTGCAATGGATACTAGTGTTGTACCAGGAATCACATCAATAGAAAATTCAACTTCTCTTTTCAGTGGTAACTCTGTGAACTCCTCAGGAAATACATCCTGGAAGTCACACACAGTTGATATATCTTAAATTTTAGAACCATCCTTTCTATCTTTAAGAACACAAGCTAAGTAGGCTACACGCCCCTTTCGAATAAGCCTTTTTGCTACGGTCACTAATATAACATTGAAGAGAAAATTTTACCTTTTGCCAATAACTGTGATCTCATCAATATCAACCATTCTAAGAGTGATTATTTTAAGATGACAATCTACCACTGTATGATGTCTAGATAGCCAGTCCATACCAAGGATCACATAAAATTCGCGAAAAGGTAGTTCAATCAAATCACTAGGAAATTCATAACCTTGTATTCTTAAGGGACAATTCTTGTAAATTCTATTTACCACCACACTATGAACCAAAGGATTTGTAACTAGAATATCATGTTCAAAAGAGTTAACAAGTAACCCCATATTTTCAGGCAATTGTATACATATATAAGAATGTGTAAATCCTGGGTCTATCAATGCATGAACAAAAAGTCAGAGATAGCAAAAGTACCCGTAATCAAATCTAGGGCATCCTCATTATCATGGGCTCGCATAGCATATGTAGGAGCTGGAGTACGGATATTAGGTCCATCAACTATCTCTAATGTGACCCTCTGACCATTAGCACCAGAACTGGCTCCCATGCTTCTACCTCTACCCCTCGAAGTTATAAGAACCAGTCTCTCTGCTTGACTAACTATTTGATACCATCTATCAGGGTAATCTCTCTTAAAATGCTCCATAGATCCACATCGTAGGTATGCTCCCATCACCTTCCAACATTGTTCGACATGTTTCTTCCCACAATAATCACATGGGATAACTACCCCACGTCCTAACCCAACTGTTGTACTAGCTATAGATGGGGCCAGTTGCCCTTTCCCAACCATTGATCTCAGACTTTGCCCCGATTGATGGTAAGATGTCTGTGTTTGTGCTGAAGCCTGAGACCCTAACCTTTTTTCTTGTTACTGGCTGAGAAGGATGAACTAGATTGTCTCTAACTGCTCTTCTGTTGTCCTTTATTTCTCCATTTCTATTCATCAATATTAACATGTTCAATCCTCAAGACTGCTTTCACCATCTCTCCATAATCCCTAATTTGTAGTGTAACAAGGAGTTTCTTGATGTCATGGTAGAAGCCTGCTTCAAATCTCTTACACTTATGTGCCCCCGTAGGAATTAATCTCTCCAAATACATACTCAATTTATCAAGCTCTTTCTCATATTCCGATACTTTCCTATACCCCTGTTTCAAATGAAGGAATGCATCCCTCATCTTATCCTTATGAGCCTCCCCTATATATTTATCTACAAATTAGGACAAAAAGAACTCCCAAGTAAGATCATGTGGTGGAACTAATGGTCTCCCACCACTGATATGCTACTCTTTAAAAAAGACCATCTACACATTCCAATCTCTCTTCTGGTGTGCAATGGAGAAGATCAAAAATTCGTCTTGATTAGCCAAAACTCAGCATCTGAAGCATTAACTAATGACTTTCCCAGAAAATCCTTTGCTCCCAACCTCTTGTCTTCCTCCAATGCAAGCTTATGTATTAGAGGTGGTGTTTGTGGCTGTATAAGAGGAGCAACAACTGTCTGTTATTTCATATAATCCACCATAATTTGGAAAAACTCTATTGGGTTAGGGACTAGGTGATTGGTAGGAAATGGTACGAGATGTGTTGGCTGTCTTGTCATGCCCTTATCTGTATCACTCGTTGAGGCATGACTTTCCTCCTCTCGCTCAGTGGCTTCCAGAGCGCTTGGTTCCATTCTTCGATCTATAACATACGGAAATGGTCGATCTACATTAGTCACATCATATTCTCATATAATCCTTCATTTAGCATGTACACAATTCACTTTTCCTTTATTTCCTTAATTATAGACCCCAAAACCTGCAACATGGCTCTGATACCACTAAATGTAATACTCCATACCTGATAATGGATTCTGCATACCGAGTGTTACCATATTATTAAATACATAATACTTCAAACTATAAAATTTTCTATTTAAAACCTCATTATTCTAGCAAATACTGTTTACTTTATAAAAATTTTGACAAAATTTCCTCTATAATTACTTAAAACCTCCCATAAGAAACTTCAATCCATTTCTCATGCATGTTACTCAACTATCCATCTCCATGTCAAACTTTGAGAAAAAAATAATTTACCCATCTTCCAATACATTTCAACACATCTAAACTAGATTTCATACATAACTTTCATTTATCCATATATAAATCAAAATAAAAATCTTGTAAGATCCTTCACTTCTTTATGTGTACATGCCATATTAAAAAATAAAATTAAAATTTGTAGTACATCCAACTTCAATTTTTTTAGATCCTCTATGTGACTCTTGTCTTATAGTAGATCCACCACAACTTTCTTCTAATTCTCTTCAAAACCTACGCACGAAAAGAAAATCCATACGGCTTAGTGGTGTTCAAGTAATTTCATTTATCATTTAATTCAATTTACCATAAAATGCATAATATATAATATTTTTCATATATAAATATCTTCATTTATTTCTAAAAATAAATAAGCATTTAAAATCAAATTATGAAAAACAAGCATGTATCATTTTAATAATTCATTTCTAATTACACAATGATGAATAAATTGTACATTCAATTACTAATTTCATTTGTAGTTCTTTAATCATTAATTATGCATTTTTCTACTTTTTGTAATTGCCCTAAAGTAAAATCCATCGAAATTGCTTCACTGAGCAGGATAAGAGGGATTTTTAAAAATATAAGATCGGGTTCTCGAAACCATACTATCCATTTTTTATATACTTTCATATTGGAATTAAGCTCTGGAAGCCATGTAGTTCATAACTCAAATCAAATATCTTTCACTGGAACTGAGCTCTCGGAGCCATACAGTCCGGTAACATATATCATGACACAGTACTGCTAACTCCTTAATTGGCATGCCAACATTATCACATTCCTCCAATTCCTTCTATTTTACTAGGGAAAAATATAATTAAATTCTATTGAAATTTCATAAGATAAGCTCCTAATAACCAATTCAAAATATTTAATATTTGGCCAGAGTAAATCATCATCATCACACCCATTTTGAGGCCCCACAATGAAGTGAGGTATGGGGAGGTCTGATAGTACGCAGCCTTATCCTTACATAATAAAGAGGTTGTTTTCGGTAGACCCACATGCAGATGTGACAAGAAAATAGTGATGCATGGTTAAAAGAGTAGATTAGTAAAAACTGACATGCAAAATATTATAATAAATAAAAATACAATAAATACATAAGGAAAATACCTGATGGAGACCAGACCTGCTAGTAACTCACACCTTACGAAGATCGGCTCTTCTCGTCTCTAGTTACGCTATGAGTCTTCACTGAGAGGCCCTGAGTATGACAATCCTACAGTTTTAGATGCCCTTGTGGGCATCTTTCCCGACTACCCTGACCTGACAAACCAAGTTAATGGCCTGAAAGCCTTCACCAAAACTCATAACTCGCAAAGGCAGAAAGGACATTGGGTTGGACTTCCTATGCGGTAAGCATGAGGTGCGAGAACTTTAAAGGTTGTCATTTACCCTTATCCTATCACACCAGACTTTCCTAATTTTAGCCACTGCCTTAGTAAGAGTCAACTCTGACATATCTTTCTTGATCACTTCTCTCTAGTTCTTATGAGGCCTCCCTATTCTCCTTTTATAGCCACTAAGGGTCATTTTCTCAGAGCGTTGTACCGGTACATCAGAGGGCATCCTGTGCATATGCCCAAACTACCTAAGCCTAGTCTTTCTCAACTTATCAGCAATACTAGCCACCTGTAGTCTGTCTCTCACCATACGATTCCGTATCCTATCTCTTTTAGTAATATCACACATCCATCTAAGCATACACATTTTTGCTATCAACAAATTGTCGCGTATGTCTATGTTTAATAGGCTAATACTCTGCTCCATATAACTCGGTTGACTGAATTATCATTTTATAGAACTAACCTTTGAGTCTTAAAGGGACCTTTTTATCAGATAAAACACTTGACGCACTTCGCCATTTGCCCCACTTAGACCTAATACGATATAATATATCGTCATCGATATTACCATCTCTCTGAATGATGGACCCAAGATATCTAAAACTCGATGTCTGTGGTATGATGTCATTACCAATTTGGCCAAAGTAAATATCATACTTTAATGACATTTTTTCTTTCATTATTGGTTTTAATTTAATTCATACAACATTCAAAACTTATTCATCTCTCCAATTAGTCAAAAATAACATGTATATCAAGTTTCTCAATTCAAACATAATGTATGCCAATTTGGGGAAAATACAAATTATAAGTCCAAAATCTCAGTTAATTACATATAATACTTCGTTTAACATTCAATTAAATATTTTTAACAACAATTTCATAACCTCTCAATTTTACTCAAGAACCCTAAATATCCTAATGCACAATTTTTAGGAAAAAGTAGAATTGTAAGAACACATACCAAATTGATGTCCAAATCTTCAAATTAAACTTCCATAAACTTATATTTCATCGTCAATTCCTTATTCCTTTTCTTTCCCTTTCTCTCTCTCCTTCAATTCATCTTCTTTATCATTATAATATTGCATAACAAATTCAATTTCATGCATTTGATTCATTAATGCATGCAACTATACCAAAATCATGTACTAAAAACAATCAAAACACCATTAACTTACCTTATAAATTTTTAGGCATTATTCATCAAGAACACCCATATACCTTTTCTTCATCTTTTCCCAATTTTTTATTGATATGGTGGGTTTAGGGACCCTAGGTTGATGATTTAGTGTTTAATAGGTGAATTGGGGTTAAAACTAAAGAAAATTGGCTTGAAAATGAAAGAAATGAAAGAAAATTGGAGAAGAAAGGAGGGAGGTATTCTCAGTAATGTTTTGGAGAAGAAGAGAATCGGAAGTTGATAAAAATGTTATATGGTCCCTCATTAAAAGTATTCCAATTTGTTTTAGATCTAAAATTAACTTTATCTATTAATCCATTCTTTCTTTTTCTCAATAAAATACCTATAAGAAAAATATCAACCTCACATAAAGACCTTAATTAATATCATTTATTTTTATTAATAGTTTCAAGTTTGACTTTCACCCTTTCTCAGGTCAAACTTTGACTATTGGTCACCTCTTGATCAAACTCTCAAAACAAACTTGTTTGGAGCTCTAATAAAATAAAATGTAGTTTGGGTCCCGATTGTCACTATTTACCTTGGGATATACTATTCACGACCCAAAAAGTACTATTCATAAAATAAAAATTTTTGGCGCGTTACAAAAATGTGAAAGTTGAGCAATTATAGGAAGTAAAAAATGTGAAAGTTAAGGAAAAATTGACAGATAGTTAGCTAAAATGTAAAAAGTGAACAATTATAGCAAAAAATTGCTTATAAACTCATATAGTAATAAATGCTTATGGACTCTCTATATTATGAGTTCAATGCAAAAAGAAAAGTAGAATTAATCGTGAACTCATCAATCATCAATTGAATTACTGTAGATAGATTTTTATAATTAAATTTAGAAATATAAACACTTTGTGTTAATAATTTTAAATCCAATAATCCATGTTTTTAGTTTTAATTAAATTTATTAACAATAAATTATATAATATTATTGATAGCAGAAAATAAATTTAGTTTATTAGCCCTACAAGAGAAAGAGACCTAAATATTAGAAGTTTTAGAAGTCATTTGATTACAGAATTCATGCATATAAGAATTAGATGAAAAGTTCATATTTAAGAGTTTAAAATAGTGTAGAGAGGCATAGGGGTGAGCATTATTCGGGCCAGGTAAGGGAAAAAAAGTGGACAGTTATAGCAAAATGATTGCTTAAGGATAAAAGTACTATAAATTCACCAGGACTTGGATGAAGAAAAAAGCACACAATTAATCACAAGACAACTCTCCTAGATCAACATAATCATAGTACAATAAAAATCACTCTTAAGATAAATTAATCAACCTATTTCAAACTTGTTTGTTATTTTCCAACTTTCTTTACTTTGCAAATTTACCTTTGTTATATCAAATTGTCTTTTCTAGTTTGTAATTCCCTTTTGCAACAATCAGTTACTTTATTCACTTTAGATTTTATTTTAACATATATTAGCATTTTGGTAGCTTAGAGCCCCTTTTTTTTAAGTTTTTTGAAGTCCACTTATGCCGTCAATAAGAAGTCATATAAAAATTATGGGAGAATTCCTTTTTGACATACACAAATTTCATATTAACACCAAACAATTTGGCATGCTCAATTAGACAATGATGCCAAGAACATGGAAATGAAAAATAAATCAATTTTCCACCAACCCTAAAGGAAGAAATCCCTATGGCATAAAAAATAAAAGTTTTATATCCTAAATGGTCGAAAATCTTAAGAAGATAGTCTCACCTTCAACTAACTTTCATGCTGGCAAGAATTTGAAATTGTTGTAATGGAACAACGTTGATTGCACAAACAAAATTCTAGAATTGAAGTCTAATATGGCCTCCATGAATGACACAATCAAAATATTAACAAAGAAGGTTGACAAACTGTTTGCCACTTTGATACAATTTACTGGCCAAAATTAATTTTTTTTAGTAAAGCAAATATCTAAAGGACTGAGGAGGCATTATATGCTCCTAATGCAATAAAACACAGAGAATGTAGCCGCTTTCCAGCTACTTCCTCTATAGATGAAAGATACGTGCCTCTACAAAAGAGAGAATATCCTTGTGGTGTCTTCTCGCATTGGTATTGGTCGATATTCGGTCATGTCCCCCAAATTCCAGTAGATAAGGATTTAATGGGGAGGTTGAAGCTAATAGACCATAATATAGTTTGGGGTAACATTTCAATTGTAAATTGTAATCCCATTATTCATCCACCATAAATGAGGTTTCAAGTTGATAAAAAAGCAATGTGAGAATTGTACAAGCTTGGTTTAAAATAACTTGGTTATCTATAATTTCATAACCCTTATTCATAACAAATAAATAAGGAGAATCCTTATCCTCGTTGGCTACATAATTTCCAAATTCAACTTATTTTCTGGTGAAGATGGGCAATCCACCATTGAACACATTGCTAGATTTGTCATATAATAGAGAGAATTAGCCAATTATGAAAACTTTAACTACTTTAACCTTATGATATTATTGAATTCTTGTTTTTTCTTGGTATGCTTTGTTGCTTAGGAATTTTCTTTTTTTGGACTACAATAGAAAGATTGTTTCATACTCAATTTTTTAGGACTAAGCTAGAAGTTAGTATAGGATTGTTGTCAAAGGTCACTCAGAGGGGTAATAAGAATACTAACATATTTATCGCTTGTTTCAAGAAGATGAGAAGTTTATGTCATATCATGCTTCCAGAAATTGAATATGTGAAATTAGCCTAAAGAGGGTTGGACATTAAACTATGGAAGAAATCTGAAGGCATGAAATTTCATAATTTTTACTAATTGACAGTAAAAGTCTTTGAATATGAAGAGCTCCTTAAGGAAGAAGGACATGTTTGTTACGGACATATGATACCAAGATATTTATTATAAGGAAAATTTATCACCTTACTCCAGAACATAGAATTTGTAGAAAAGAGGAAATAAGAGGTTGAGACTATTGCAACTATCATAATACTTGGAGTCACTCGACAAATTCATATTGGAGATTTAAGAATGTGATCTATGACAAGATCAATAAAGAAATTATGATGTTTGGTGAGGTTGACCAGATGATGTTAGTAGATGTAGATTTGTTCTTATTAATGGAAACCACTAACGTCTTTGAATTCGACTTATGATTATTATTAGATGTTAAAAAGAATTTAAGAACTATGAAAGATTGTTTGGTTTTATCATTAAATTTAGGAAAAACAATTTTTGTTTCTAATTATAATACCAATTTTAAGAATTGGAGCCAATAAATTCCTAGGATTTAGCAGAAGGTAGAAATGTTATGAAAAAATCTCCAAGCAGAAGTCGCCCAAGTTTATAATTAGAGAATAAACCTCGAATTTTGAAATATCAATGTAAACATCCCAGATTTTGTAGTGCCACTGCGAGTGCCACCATCTTAACATTGGTAGTAAGGAAGAGATCCAAAGAATTTGATACCTTTAACTCAAACTATAAAAAGTCAACTTTAGCGACAAAAGCCCACCGCCAAAATTGAGAAAAATAAGTTAGTACTAATGGAGAAGCCAACTTCAAAAAAGTCATATCATATGAAACTCATTTTCTCTGAAGAAAGTACTATGAATCCTAATAACAAAAAGGGAACGTAGAAGTCGATAATGAAAGGAGAGATATGAAAAAAGAGAATCCTAGATTTCATAGGAAGTTAGCTTGCTTTGAGAGTCAACATAATGATTCCAATGAATTTATTACGATCGGAAAAAAATCCTATTTAGGTTCCATATACTATTTCTTCTATAAAGTTCTTAGTTTCATTTGACAAACCTAGTGCAAAGAAGATTAAAAAAAACTTTCGTAATAAAGGAGAAAATAAAATGTCGATACTGGAAACAGGACCAAAAATTTTCAAGGTGGCATTAGAAACACCAACTAAGGTTTTGACACAACGTATAAGACCTCTATATATTAAGGCCTATATCAATGGAAGGCCACCTTTAAGAGTTTTGATGGATAATTGATCGATAGTGAACACTATGCCAAGTAAATTGATGATAGCTATAAGAAAAGATGATGCTGACTTATTCTAACACTACAAGAAATTACCTATTCACTGACCGAATATGCCGTCGGTAAAATATTGTTTTCCATCGGTAAAATTAAATACCGACGGTATTTGGTGCCCGAGCCATTCGGTCGGTAATTGTCCCGAAGGTAAAAATACTAACCGTAATATTCGGTCGGTATATAGAGACGGTATTTACGACCGTCTCTATGTGTCGGTATTAAGTTAACGACGAACATTTTCGGTCGGAGAAATTTCGCGACCGTCATTTACTCGGTCGGCGAGTAGAAGGTATATTCAACAACTTTTACC
>JANZLX010184699.1:0-12102 GCA_025531955.1 Erythroxylum orinocense
CTTGGAATCCGAAAAGAAGCAACCTATTGACGCAAATAAGGTATTTTCGTTAATCCTTCGTGTTTTCGATTATACGTGATGTTCTTCTATGGTCTTTTCCGCAGCGTATTTTGAATACTCGGACCGTACAAGAACAACAAAGTGTGGGGGAGGTAAGTAACAATGTCTCTTTGTTTCTTCAATCTCTTCATTATTAGCACTCATACATCATGCATATGTTCCTATAATATCATTGAGTGGGTAAAAGGGACAAAAGAAGAGTGAACAAGGTGAGAAAACCTTAGATTCACTAAGAAAGTCTATTTTAACGGACTGACAGACTCAACATAATCCATAAAAACCCGAAAAGGTCTATTTAGTGGACATTATGTCCGCTTAACAGACATTGTTTCTACTCAGAATTAAAATACCCTATTCTCTTCCCTTTTCCCGCACTTTCTCTCTAACCTATCGCCATCACCCCTGCGTTCACTCCTTCCTTCGTCCATGCCAACCATCTTCTAGCCTAAGATTCTCCATTCTTTTGCTTCATTCTTCTCCCTTTCTCTTCCTTCACAGACCCCATCCCCATATCATTCCATCCCAACCAAACCCTTATTTCTCAAGTCGTTCCTCTATCTTCTGCCAAGATAATGCCCTCATACTTCATGTTTTGATGATTTTGAGGGATCTTCCTAAGGTTGTGAGCGAAGTATACGCAATTTATACTTCGATTTGGTATGGGTAAGTGTTCTCTCACTACAGCACCATAATGTGTGCACATACTGATGATTGTGTTCTACACATTGTCACATTGTGAATTGATGCTTGAAAGTTATACGATTGTGGTTGTTATTGATTTTAAGCTGGGTTATGTTGGAATTGTGGGAATGAGATTGATGTGAGATACTAGGTAGTGTTTAAATTTGAAAAGGTTGGGCTATGTTAGAGTTGTGGGATTGAGATTGAAGTGAGATACTAGGTTTTGTTTGAATTTGAAAAGGTTAGGTTGTGTTGGAGCTGTGGGATTGAGATTGAAGTGAGATACTAGGTTGTGTTTGAATTTGAAAAGGCTGGGTTATGTTGGAGTTGTGGGATTGAGATTGAAGTGAGATACTAGGTTATGTTTGAATTTGAAAGGAATTGGTTTGTGTTGAAGTTGTTGGATTGTTGTTTGTTGTTAAGTTTGTGGAATGAGGTCAGTTTGGTTAAAATTGTAGCAGTTTGTGAGGCTATCACTCAATGTCGCGCCTTAAACAAGTGGTGAGGAAGAATACGGGTCAATCCTTTCAATCTGTTAGGAGTAAAAATCTGGTTGAAGAAGTAGAGGAACCTGCTTCTAAGAAAGCCATATTCATCAATGAACAAAGTGAAGTTTGGTTTAACAAGAAAAAGAATCACAAATTTGTACTCGTGGTCTCAGTAGAGGAGTGTATTAATGCAGCGTACAATATGAGGCACACTTAGAAAATTTTCTTTGGGGCAAATTGTTGACCCTCAAAGTTGCATATTACCCAATTGCAGTAAAAATTTTATGCTAACCTTAGTGCAGAAGCTAATCAAAATCACTTGTGCTCACTTCACAAGTCAATAGGAGAGTAGTGGTTATAACAAAAGAGTTGATTAATGGACATCTAGAGCTAAAAGGGGGAGGCAATGTCCCATCCTTCAACAAACAAGAAAAATGCTCAAGTGATAGTCAATGGGATAAAGACGAGGCTATATATTGACTTGGGATTAGAGCCACTCAACGATTTACAAATCAGCACTTTCTTATGCACTGCAAATACCATGACATCGGACCTAGGTTGGTAACTTTCCTGTTAGCAGACAATGTGATGCCCAAAGTCAATGATTCAGGATACCTCCGCAACGAAGACTTATTCATTCTAGATAAAATGTTTTTCTAAGATGATCAATTTCAGGGCATTGCTGCTGCCAACATGATAATGATCTCTATGTGGCAAGTGGTGCACCACAAGGCAGAGACGAAGATATTTGTGTTTCCAGCATTATTAAGCCAGTTGTTTAGGCATCTCAAGGTCCTCAAAAGAGATGAAAAAGTGGTTTATACTACTGAGGTGGATGTCATCAATATCGATAAAATGAGGGAATTTGAATACAAAGAAAATGGTCCTAATTAGTTGGTTAATCCACATTGGGAGAGGGACAATCCGAATGCCCCTGCTACACAGCAATCAAAAGCTAATCCAGCTCCAGGGGATAATCAGATTCTGGCTCAAATGCAAGAAATCCAAGCAGAAATTAGAGATCTTCGAGCAGAAGTGGGAAATCTCGCGACTTCACAAGCTAGAATAGAAGATATGTTGAGGACCTTCATAGAGCAATAACCACCTCCTCAGGGACAATGATATCATAGGGTCATAGGATTGCACTTGCATTTAAACTCTCTTACATGTAGTTATGCAATTTACTTTTAATCTCACCCTAGCTTTGAATTTTTTTGGTCGCACCCCACTCTCGCAAGACATGTACCCGACATCCTAGATGATATCTGAGTACGTACCCAACAAAGGTGGCATGCTAGAGCAATCATTCATCCAAAAGTTATTACAAAATCTTTATTTCTTTAAAACAATGCACACGTATGCGAAAATCATTAATCAAATCGGGCCTACTTTATTTAAAAACATTTCCATTCACATGTATTACATTTATTACAAACATCAATATTCAATAGCCACCTGGACCCATTTCAAATATAAAACACTTGCAATCATAATGTCATTTCATTACCAAATCATTCACATACACTTTGTACAATTCTTACAGAACATAATTCAAAAATAAAATCACTGAAGACATATGCAGGTGCAAACTGATCCCAACCCCTAACTCATTCTCAGTGGTAGTGGCTGAACTCCAATTGGTCTAATTAGACTCTGAACCTAAAAATCCACGTTGCAATTTTTATGAGTTTTGCGAACACAATGAGTGAGCCATCATTGATGATTTCACCTAGGTCAAATACACAAAATCACATATTTCACAAATGTTCATTTAGTTCATGAATAATCCAAACACTCACATTATTATGGCACATCACATAATCATTACGAATCATAACAGACATATACAAATACAGATGCATATGAGATTCCAGATTCATTATTATTGTTTTGACCGAGTGGCTATCACATACATATGCAAATACTGGCCCATTGGGCTCAGTCAGAGCAAAATCACGAAGCATAACTCTACGTGTAGAAACAGAAATCACGAAGCATAGCTCTATGCGCAGAAACAAAAATCACGGAGCAAAGCTCTAAGTGTAAGCGCTTTCATATTGGCTACTCTAGTCACAACGCCTTTATCTAAGCATACATTTTATAAAATGCAACAAATACAGGATATGTCATGTCTAGCAGTCACATATGATACACATAAAGAAATCTCGTAGTTATCAGACCTAAATCCAGGTTTTAACATTCGTTGAGAATTCACAAAACATGATATAAAATCAGAATCTCATAGTCTTTGGACCTAAATCCGACATTCAACATTCATTGAGAATTCACATAAATTCAAAATTTCAAAGCAATTAGGGCATCCAATACATATCCAAATATTAACTCCTCAGACTTTAAGTCCGGAATTCAGAAACATAATTGACCACTTCATATTTTTCTAACAACATGCTTTTGGATCAACTCTGCATAATCATTCTGATAGGGTAAATGACAAAATTAGGTAACAGTTCCTTCTAGAAAGTTTTCTCTTTTTGTCTTAGGTTTCCAACGATACCAAGTTCATCCAATTTGGTTTAGTATACTGAAAGTTATACTCAAAAGAGTTTAGACTATTCTTAAGCCTCAACAAAATTCTTAACCTAACTTCCAATCAGATTCTGAAATTCTTAAAGGCAGAATTAAAATTTAATCTCTTTAACCAATTTTTATCCTTATGTTATAGTTTAATCATAATTAATAATCATCTCATTCTGAGGTCCACAAAACAAGATATAGTCCAATTACCGAAGTATGTTCAGTAAAAATCATCCCAGTTATCATACATCAGCACAATCACATTTCCATCTTAAAATCATCAAACAATCCACTTCAAAAAGTTCTAATTTTGGATAGAGATGAAGATCAATGTCTTATATGTACATTGGTTCAAGAATCAAGTCATTTGGACATCCGGTGAAGAAGGTATAGCAAATTGAATGACAGATGTTTATAACCAAACTCCCATCGATATAATGTTGAAAGTCGCGATCATGCTTAAACACTATCGTGCTTTTCCACTTCTTTCGGCGATGTCACGATCGTGTTGAGCACAATCGTGCATCTTCCTTCTTCTTCTTCACCGAACTGAATATTTTCCCTCTCTTCCATTTATTTCCAAATTTTTAACTTATAACTCTATTATCCATTCCCCATTTTGACTTCAATTCAATTCAACTCCACACATAACAAATCAAAATTCATCCTTACTATCAAATATCAAAACCGTATATCCTTCTCGCATATTTCAATTTTCTGCAATTTTCTTTCTTCTATTTCTTCCCATTTTCAACTTTCTCTCACTAGTGTAATTTTGTTTCCAACAATAACAATCCACAAACCAAAACAAAACCTATAGCCATACAATTCTACATCAGATTTTTCTACTATTGTTTTTGTTAAAATCAATAACTCAAGATAAACAAATTAAAATCCCTGATTACTAACAACCATCGAAAACATATCACTATTCATGCAACTCGATTTCAGTTTAGCTTTTCTACACTTTTTCATTCTTTTACTACATGTTTATCTTCTGAACATTCTATATTTTTATCACCAAAATTCTATCCCATTCTTGCATATATTCATTTCCAAACATTACAACATCATCAAAACCATTCATGAAAACAATAAAACATGACTTACATGATGTAACAAAATTTCCAATAGTGATTGCAGTGGATGAAGGATAAACAAGAATAAAGTTTACTTTGATGAAACCAAATACACAACCATAAACAACTTGGTGTTTCGGTGTTGGTAAACAAGAAGAAGATTTTTCACCAATGCTTTTGGTGAAGAGACGAACAACAGAGGAATGAGTTGCATCGAAATCCATACACTATGTGGCTATGTTGCATGTTTTACACTTGTCACTATTCAACACTGCCACATGTCACCATGCATGTAAGCCATATGTCAATATTTAATTAGGCCACGTGTCACACTAGGATAGGTCTAATTTTCAATATTTTCCTAAAATTCACCAAAAATGCCGAAATACCCTAAACAGACTAGAATTGCCAAATCACATTTTAATCGCGTTAATAACTCAATTATACTTGAAAAATGTCATGAATTCATGTACAATCATATTAATATGCTAAAATAAATATATCATGTATGTATATGCCATATTTTGCATAAGCATGAATTGTACTTTCTAATTTCTCAATAATTTCTCATATTCACTATTCAAGTCTTATAAAGGGTAACGAGATGTTACAATTCTCCCCTCCTTAAGGAAAATTTGTCCTCAAAATTCTTATCTGATTGATCAGAAAGGCAGGGGTATTATTTCCTCATATTTTCTCCTATTTTCCATTTAAGTTCATTATTCGAAAAACTTCTTCCACTTGACTATAGTCAATGGAATCAATCTATTTTCTAGTTACGTATTTTGATATCACACAATCTTGTCTATTTCCTTAATATATTTCAGATAACTCAAAATTTTCACTTTTAGTGCTGACATTACATCTGGGTCAGATGATATCACTATTTCTTATCACACTCACATATTATACTTTATGTATGGAAGACATGTTTAATGGTGTTATAAACCCATATGTTAATGGTCCTTTTCTTACTAAACTTTCATATAGACAATTTTATTTCGGGCTTAACTCCCTTTTTCCTAACCTGAGCACACCTTGGCAAGGTTATACCGTCAGAAACAATTCATCTTTTGCTTGATAATTCACATCTCTTTAGTGTTAATACACTTAACTCATGTATCTATCTCACTTTATTCCAAATCTTTGGTATCACTCCTCCTAATTCATTCGTCTTTCTTGAGTCACTTAATTTCTAATACACACCAATTTCACTTATCATCAACATCTCCTATCACTTCTGGCCTTAAACTATTTTTAGGCCTTATTCATCCAAATATAAAGGTGGTTGACTCTTTCTGTCGTATAACATCTCATATGATATTCTAATGATATTACTGTGATATTGATTGTTATGCTTAAAGTCAATTAAAACTAAACATTGACCTTATGTTTCTACGAACTCCAAAATATAAGCTTTAAGCATATCTCCAATATGTAAGACTGTTGGCAACAAATATATGTAGTCACTTTTTTTAGCATCCATAGCTATCAAACAGTTTTTTGTCGTATTCCAACTCGGATGTATAGCATAAGTTATTATTTGTGCTACCTCTAACAATCTTGTGCTCAATCATCTTTATTGTGCACACAAGCTTCATATTATAATCACAAGGTATTATTTTCCTATTCAAACTTAAAATTAGGATTCATTATCAACTTTCAATTTCCTCAATAAGATGCATAAATTTTGAATTCTCAGTTTGGCTTTGCTCATCTTTTCATGGGAAACTGATTTTACATTCGTTAGCTAATAATACTTTGATTTGCCTAAAAGTCAACTCAATATTCTATATTCTTCATTGGACTAGATTTAGTAACCACAATGTTTGAATTTGAGTTATTCCTTTATTGAATTTGTTGTTGAAGCAATAGATATGTACATTAGTTTTACCAAGATAGTACTTATTTGTACAATCATAGTCCTTCAATACTTCTATCCATTGTCTCAGTCTCGTATAAAATTCTTTTAAACTCAATAAGTACCTTAAACTTTATTGATCTGTATATAAAATCTGAAATGTTTCACTGTACATATAGTGTCTTCAAGCTTATAAGGCAATGGGTATTTCAACAAATTTCAAATCATGCATCAAATATTCAATTCATGAGACTTTAATTGTTTCTAATCATACAAAATCAGTTTATTATACTGCAACAAATTGCATCTTAATTCTGATGCGACACATCGTTATATATTACAAAATCTCCAAAGTTGTCTCTATTTGTTGTGATCAAGTGTCTTTCAGATACAAATACAGATACTGGCCATTAGGTTCAGTTAAAAACAGAAATCACGGAGCAAAGCTCTACTTGAAAACTTCTGAGCTTAAGGCTCGTTTAGACTGGCTACTCTGATCACAACACCTTTATCAGAACATGCATTATATGAAATGCATCATATAACAAAATATGCTACGTATAACTTTCACTTTAATGCACAAATAGAATTTCATATTCATTCAAAACCGTAGATTTTTTTTAAATAATTCAAAAATATTTTTTTCAATTTTTCAAATACATTTAAGATACTATCTATGATCATAGTCACTATTTGATACAATTATGCTTGGATCACTTTGATCTTCAATACCATAATCCTGTCGGGGCATTATTAACTCCAAGAGATATAACCCAATTTTCCTTATGTAATTTACTCCTCAATGAGGTAACACTATCTCTTTTTTTTCAATTGAATCATTTTCTCAAATGATTTTATCCATTTATTCGATTTCCTCTGATTTTACATTGACTTATTGAAATGTCGAACCATTCTTACTAGTTTCTCCACTCATTTCAATTTATTCACAAACTTAGCTTCCTGTGATGGTAAGACACTCATCAAATCAATTTGTATCCCTTGAACATATTATATATATATATAATATAATGTGGGCCTAAGTTCTCCTCACAGTAGTAAGAGTATCGCCTCAAATTCAAGAATCGAATAACATAGTTGGATACTTTACATCAAACAAAATCCATACTCTTTCTCAGTAGCATATTCTACATCTTACGCTTGAGTCTTCATTAGGAATAGAACTCCAACATTCACTTTTAATTTATTCCATTTTCGTTCATTAATAAAAGTAAACCATCTAGTCAACTTAACCTTATTTAGTGTAGTTTTTCCTCCAAGGAAGATTTCTTATTACTATCAGCTATATTGTTCATCTATCTTTATCAATCAATTATTCCCATCATTGCTTATCAGACATTCTTAGTACCTCAAAAGATTAATATCCACTATTCATAATATCTCAATAAGATCAATTTATGTCATAACTTATATAATCAGAATATCCTTTATAATAAGGCTCAGTGAAGCATTAAGCAGATCCATTTACCCTTATACCTTGGTCTATACCATCAAAATCATTACATCTCATTTAGAGATGTATTTAAGACAATTCGCTAATTAATAACTTATGCTCAGGATACCTTAATCTCATTTGATTTAGGAAAACACTTCTCTTTTTGCGCCTGACCTCGATCGTAGGAACTATGCGACAATCATGCCCGTCTTCTTTTTCCTCGAATTCATCATACACAATGACATGTTTAACACTCTCAATCTATCCCTGATCGATCACTATAAGTACTTTTATGCATTACTCTAATTCATCTTAGACTTTGAATTATAGGAACTATGACTAACAAATATTCATATATCATAGATTGCTTCCTATATCATCTCCTCACATATGATTCTTATGTGCTCGATTCTCACACTTGTCATGGTGATCCCATTATTAAATATGTACTCACAAAATAACAAATTAACTTAACCGTGATAAATTTTATAAATCTCACTATCTTTATCCCTTCTTCCTATTATCAGTATATCATCATACTTATGTATGTTCACTATCAATTCAGAATTATAGATACATAATCATCTAAAAATTTCGATCTTAATTCCACTAACGTATTCTTATAGTGAATCATAACTCTTATCACATTTATTCGACAATTATTTCAAGTCCAAGTTTGACCCCTCAAAGTCATAGAAAATTTTATTTTCTTTCAACTTGGCTTGTACACTTTAAATCTCTTCATTCATCTTTATATCATTACTTTCCCTAATCAGTCCATGACAATGTATTCACATCTATATCATATTCAAGGATATCTTACCACTGTACAGTATCGATATCGTATTTTATAATACATCCACCAATACAAATGCATTACATCATTATTTGTCATATCTAACCATTTACTATTTCCCATTTCTAAATATCCACAAACTTTCATTTTCACATAGTCAGACAAATCATCATTCTTCCCACTACTTCCATTAATTCAAACACCTAACAAATGCTTATGTATGTGACTCATATAAATGCAACTCAGACTAAGGATCAATTGCTAATGCCTGCTATGACATGACTGAAATGCACGTAACTTAACACATATGTTGAAAACTGCCCATGTAAGATACTAAAGCTAGGCCCTGATACCAAAATGTAGCACCCCACTCTTGCAAGACACGTACTTGACATCCGTGGTGATATCTGAGTACATACCCCGCAAGGGTGACATGCTAGAGATCATTCAGTCAAAATTTATTACAAAACTTTTGTTTCTTCAAAACAAGGTACACGCAAGAGGAAATCACTAATCAAATTGGGCCCATGGCATTTAAAAACATTTCCATTTACAAGTTACAATTTCTACAAACATTAGTATTCAACAATAACTTGGGCCCATTTCAGATACAAAACACTGAAAATCATAAAGTCATTTCATTACCAAACATTACATATACTTTGTACAATTCACTGGAGACATATGCAGGTGCAAATTGATCTCGGCCCTTAATCCATATCAAACCTCAGCGGCTATACTCCATTTAGCCTAACTGAATAATTTGCTAGAACCTGAAAAGCCACATTGCAATTTTTGATCAGTTTTGCAAACTCAATGAGTGAACCATCATTGATGATTTCACCGGATTACATACAAACATCACATATATTCATTCAAAACATATGATTATCTTTCACACACTCATATAACATAGCATAACATATGGTCACTCATTACAGCTTTCCAAATCATTCATGATTTTCAATCTTATGTGAATGCTATGTGCATGAGACTCACATTTATTTTTATTATTGTGACTGAGTGCCTATCACATACTTATATAAATACTAGCCCATAGGGCTCAGTCAGAACAGAATCACGGGGCATAGCTCTATGTGCACACACATATATCATAGAGCAAAACTCTATGTGCAGAACATATATCATGGAGCAAAGCTCTACATGGAAGCGCTTCATACCGGCTACTCAAGTCACAACGCCTTTATCTGAACATACATTTTATGAAATGCATCAAATCTGGATTATGCCATATCGGACAATCACATATGATTTTAAATCAGAAACTCATAATCATCGGACTTAAATCCGGCATTCAACATTCGTTGAGATTTCACATATTATATAGGATTTCACATCAAATTAGAACACTTCCAATACATGCCTAACTTTCAAACTCCTAAGACTTCAAGTCCGAAATTCAGAAACAAATCACAAGTAGTTCAATAATATTAGAAGTTTAATCAAATCAAATCAATCCTAGGAAATCATCTAGGTTGACTCACAGTACGCTCCAACAAGCTATTGCCTGGATGGTTCAGCAATGTCCGACTAGCATCCAATGTGCTCTTTTACAACATACAAAACACATTTAGAAATATCATACTTTTACATAATTGTAAGTATTCTTTTATGCATATGTTCTTATATAAAATACGCACAATGCATGTTCAACGACAATTTTAGGGTACTCTATTGCAATCCTTATCAACAATTCATTCAGATATCAAATCCCTCATTAATACCATGTATATTAACAATTGTATCAAAACAAAACAATGTCAAACAATTTCATGACTTCATTGACCACTTCAGATTTTTCCTCTAATGCACATACGGGTCAACTTTCCATACTAAATTTGATAAGGTAAACTGCATAATTAGACAAAACTTCCTTCTGTAAAGTTGTTCTCCAACGCCTTAATTTTCTAATGACATGAAAATCATTCAATTTGGTTCAGTATACGAAAATATATACTCAAAATAGTTTAGATTGTTCTTAAGCTTCAGCAGAATTTTTACCTCAAATTCCAACTGAATGTTAAAAATCTTAAAGGCAGAATTAAAACTCTATGTTTTCATAAAAGTTGTAGTTCTATGTCTCTATGTTATGCCAAATCAAAAATCACCCAATTTGGATAACTAAAGAGAACGTTATGGTCAAAATACTAGAGTATGTTTTAGCTGTAAAGGAAGAGATTTCGCCGCGGCGAGAACAAAAAAGATGGCCGCAGTGAACTTTCCAGAAACCAGATTTTTTCGAGAATTTTCCAATGACCACCTAGGGGAACTCAAGAGTTAGCCGCGGCGAACTTTTACAGAAGACGTTTCTTCCCAACTTTCACTTTCTCACTCTACTATAACTTTTCAGGAACTCAATCTCACATTACACCATTTTCAACTCTCTCACTACTGTGTTCATCCTCTCTCTTTCTCTTTCTATTATGATTTTTGTAATCTTTTCAGCAACTTACAACCTCACAATACCTAGTAAACTCAGATTTAATTCCATATACACTTAACAAATTCAGTTCCTCATCTAAATCATACAATCTGCACATTCACTGAGACTACCCTGTGTAACTTCACATGCATGTGTGTGTGTGTATATATATATATATTTACACTATAATCAACATCAGAATTACTCACTTGCTTAAGCAATATTTACCAGCAGTGAGAGTGAATTGTGACACCCTGATACCCCTGGGAGGATACGGGACGCCACGCAGACAACATAACATACATGCATACAGAATCGAGACAAAACCAAAACATACGAAACATTCATCGTGCATTCTGAATAGCTCAAAGCAGAAGCAATTCAGAGCAAACATACATCATATATAATACACTGAGCTTAATACAACTTGTTCCAAACTAAAACCAGCCTGAATTAAGGATATTACAAACCTAAAATAAATCCAAAGTCATATACATTAAAGACAAGCCATAAACAAATTCCAAAAATACAGTTTCTACAAAATAAGACTCAGACTCCATTGGCCATTATGGTTGACTCATCCCAGTCTTTATGTCCATCTCTTTGAACCTACACGGGGCATATCCTCCGTGCTAAGCATATAGCTTAGTGAGTAATAACTAATCTATGAATAAACTGACAACTAATTATACACAATCATGATATA
>JANZLX010184708.1:0-26761 GCA_025531955.1 Erythroxylum orinocense
GAGCCTCTTCAGGTCTCTTTACAATCAGTATTCTTTTACGCTTAGCCTCCTCAGGCTATCTGTATCACTATCAATGAATTGAACTTGTTACAATACAGAATAACGCTCAGTATATTTGCACTGCAATAATCTCGTCTCAGTGTACGCGTATGTATGTATCTCTGTATATGAAACTTCGACTTCGACCTCTTATTTATAGTCGCCGTCTTTAACTGCTTCTTGATTCTTTAAAGAAACAGTTATTCAGTTGAGTCTTGTAACCAATTCAGACTGATGCTTCCATCTGCTTTTTTTTGGTTGCGTCCGTCTGCTTTCTTGTTTGCGTCTGCTTTTTACTAAGCTTCCGTCTGCTTTCTTGTTTGCGTCTACTTTTTACTAAGCTTCCGTCTGCTTTCTCCTTTCATCTGTTTTCCGCTAAGCTTTCGTCTGCTTTTTACTAAGCTTCCGTCTGTTTTTCCTTTCGTCTGATTTTTACTAAGCTTCCGTCTGCTTTTTCCTTTCGTCTGTTTTCTGCTAAGCTTTCGTCTGCTTTTTACTAAACTTCCGTCTGTTTTTCCTTTTGTCTGATTTTTACTAAGCTTCCGTCCGCTTTTTCCTTTCGTCTGTTTTCCGCTAAGCTTTCGTCTGCTTTTTGCTAAGCTTCCGTCTGATTTTTACTAAGCTTCCATCTGCTTTTTCCTTTCGTCTGTTTTCTGCTAAGCTTTTGTCTGCTTTTTATTAAGCTTCCGTCTGTTTTTCCTTTCGTCTGATTTTTACTAAGCTTCTGTCTGCTTTTTCTTTCGCTTCTTTTCGTTAGTCATCAAAATTATTAATCACGTAAAGTCATTTTGACATAACAAAAAATAGGACAGAATATAGGCCAACAAGACAGAAGATAGGAAAGCACAGACGATGATAACGTCATCACAGAAGAAGCAAAAAGCCAAAGAAGCAAAACACAAAAGATGATGACGTCATCACAGAAGAAGCAAAAAGGTAAAAGATACAACTTCACTCTTGAACATCTTCCCTTATAAGGGTCATAACTTTCTGATCAGATGTCCAAAATTCACATGCTATATACCGTTGGAAAGACAAAAGAAAGACCTACAAATTTCTAGAAGGCAAATTTCTCAAATTTTTTCTCACTCGAGTCAAGATTTGCCCCCAAAGTTGGTACATGATGTTTACACTTGGAAAAACTTGGATTTTTTAAATGAATAACTACAAAAGAAACATGCACATACACCTGTGGAACTCTTCAGTTCTAACTCTTTTACCAAATCAACCAAAAACTCATACATAACTTTAATTACATATTAACATTATAAACAAAAGCTTACATAAAATACAACATATATAAGATGCTCAATGTTTCAACATGCTATGAAGCTATCCAAAAGTGATTGAACTAACTTAATTACAAATGTTCTAATATCTTAGAGTTTCTGAAGCCTTGCAAGGTTTTCTAACCTTCTTTTTTCTGCACCTGAGGAGGGAAATAATGGGGTGAGCTACACAGCTTTGTGACTAACATATTGATAGTCATTGATAATTGACCATAAATTCATGCATATGCATATATATATGTGTGTGTGTGTGTGTGTGTGTGTGTGTGTATGTATACGTATATTTTCTGATTCAAGCATTCTTCAATTTGTGTTTAACACTCAAATGCATCATTCATGACAAGTTTAAAGATGCAATGCACAGAAATTGGCTCGAGGGTCCCAACAGAATGGAAAAACCAAAGTTTACCCCATTAACAGAATGAGTCCAAATTTGGAGCTCATATACTACAAGCGGGTAGCGGGGAGAAGACTCTTGTTAACGTGCACGTGATGAACAAAATGGTTCCACTCTCGTCCAACCAAAAGGCACATATTCGCTTTCTCATATGCTCATACTTTTATGCTTTGTCTTCATTTTCATTTAATGCAAATGTTATGACCTCTTTTGAGGTAAAACATAGCCATATTTCACCATGCATTTTTTCAACATTTACAATCAAGTCAATTTCAACAAATCAATTTCAATATACACACATGGGCCAGAATTTGCCCAATTATACTATAACCCTAAATATGTTACGCACTTAGTTAGCTTACGAAAACCAAGTCAAGCTTGCTTTTCCCCTTGCTCTTGGATAGGATTCCCTTGGTCCCCTATAATAACCAAGGTTCCAATCAAATTCATAACTTGAAAAGAAAAAATCATACAATTTGAACAAAAACAAATTGAACTCAAACCTAACCTACCCATAACCCATCTAGGTTAGAAAACCTAAGACCTAGCTTAGAAACCCTAAAATCAATTAGGTTCCCCTAATCCATCTTCTTCCAACACAAACCCTTTTTTCCTTTCTAACGCCTTCTTCCACAACATAACTCATTCTTTTAATAAAGCAAAAAGAATAGATGGTTAACCTACCTTAACAAGTTTGATTTCTCTTCTTTCCTTCTTTCACCGAAACCTTTCAGCTCTCTCTCTTAATTTTATTTTCTCACTCTTCTCCCTCTTCAATTCAAGTTTTTCTCCTCTTCACAAGCAAAACAACACATGCTTTTTTTATTTCTACCCTTAATGAGCCCAAAAAGTCCATCTTACCCTTATAAGCTTATGCTTTTTTATGCTTAAGTGATCTCCCAAAAATGTCCTTGAACACCCTTATTGCATCTGCACTTTAATTCCACTTATCCATTCAACAAATCCTACTAACCTTGATATAATTATAGTTCCAAAATTTTAAATCTATCTAAACTCTGAAAATTATTTAAAATCATGCTTACTTAAAGAAAAATTTTCTAGGGTCTAACAATTCTCCCCCCTTAAAGAATTTTGTCCTTGAAATTCTTACTTGGGACATTAAAGCAGTGTGGATACTTCTCCTTTATGGCCTCCAAGGGTTCCCACATAGCCTCTTCCATAGAATGGTTTCTCCACAAAACTTTAACCAGCATTACAGTCTTGTTCCTCAAAACCTTTTCCTTTGAATCTAGGATCTCCACTAGTTGCTCCTTAGAAGTCAAATCCTCCCTTAATTGAACCTCTGAAGGTTGAACTATGTGTGAAGGATCCGACCGGTACTTCCTCAGCATTGATATATGAAAGACATTGTGAATCTTAGATAACTCCAGTGGCAAAGCTAACTTATAAGCTAAAGACCTGATCTTCTCAGTGATCTCGTAAGGGCCTATGTATCTTGGACTAAGCTTGCCCTTCTTACCAAATAGAAACACTTTGTCTCCAACTTCGAATTTCGTTTCCTTTATATGTGAATCTGTATAGCTCTTCATTCTGTTTTGAGCTGCTTTAAGTCTCTGCTTAACTAATTTAATCTTACCAACTGTAACTTGCACCAACTCAGGTCCTATAAGTCTCCTTTCACCTTCTTCATCCCAACAGATAGGAGTTTTGCATCTACTACCATACAAAGCTTTATAAGGAGCCATTTGAATTCCTACATGATAGGAATTATTATAAACAAACTCGATTAAAAATAAATGATCATCTCATGAACCTTTGAAGTCTATAACACAAGCTCTTAACATTGTCTCCAATGTCCGTATTGTCCTTTCTGATTGACCATCAATTTGTGGATGAAAAGTTGTGCTAAAATGCAACTTGGTTCCCAAAGCCTCCTGTAAGCTTTCCCAGAATCTGAAGGTGAACCAAGGGTCTCTATCTGAAACTATGGAGATTGGGATCCCATGAAGTCTGATTATTTCATCTATATATTTCTTGGCCAAAGCATTTAGAGAATCTGTCTATTTAATTGATAAGAAATGTGCGGGCTTTGTTAGCCTATCCACAATCACCCATATTGTATCGTGCTTCCTACTAGTCTTCGGCAATCCCATCAAGAAATCCATCGTAATCTTCTCTCATTTTCATTTAAGAATCGACAGACGTTTAAGTTTACTAGAAGGTGCCTAGTGTTCAGCTTTAACTTGCTGACACACTAAGCATCTTTTAGCATATTATGCAACTTCTTTCTTCATTCCTTTCTACTAGAAATGTTCTTTCAAATCTTTATACATTCTCGTACTTCATGGGTGCATAGCATAAGGAGCATTGTGTGCCTCATCTAGTATCTCTTCTTTCAACTCTAATATGTCTGGAATACACAATCTGTTACCTACCACCATCAATCCATCTTCTCTGATCTCTATATTAGAAGGTTTACCACTTTTAATCTCTTCTCGGAGCCTGCTCAAATACTCATCTTGTTCTTGCAATTCCTTAATCTTCTCATTTAATATTGGTCTCACTCTGAAATTAGCCAATACACAACCAGATTCGGCCTGTCTCAATGTCACTTTAAGTTTAGCTAATTCCATCAACAAAGGAAGGTACACTATCTCCACATGTGGCATAGTGAACTTCCTACTCAGTTCATTCGCTACTATAATAGCTTTCCTTAGATCGTAGTCTATCATCAAATCATAATCTTTCAATAGTTCTAACCACCTTCTTTGTCTCAAATTCAACTCCTTTTGGCTCATCAGATACTTCAGACTTTTATGGTCTGTAAACACCATAGTGGTGACTCCATACAAGTAATGTCTCTAAATCTTTAACTCAAAAATTATAGCCGCTAACCCCAAATCATGCGTAGGATAATTCATCTCATAAGGCTTTAATTGCTTAGAAGCATAAGTAATCACTTTATCACCTTGCATCAACACACAGTCTAAACCCTTCTTTGAGGCATCACTATACATTGTGTATCCTTCACTACCCAAAGGCAAAGTCAAAATTGGTGCAGTTGTAAGCCTATTCTTCAATTCCTCAAAACTGTTATGGCATTCTTCTGTCTATACAAATGTCTGATTCTTTCTTGTTAATTTGGAAAGTGGAGCTGCTATTATAGAAAATCCCTCTACAAACCTTCTATAATACCCGGCTAATCCCAAGAAACTACTCACTTCAGCTACATTCTTAGGGGCTTCCCATTTAACAACCGCTTCTATCTTCCTTGGATTCATATGAACTCCTTGCTCTAAAATCACATGTCCAATAAATGTCACTTCCTTTAGCCAAAATTCACATTTGTCGAATTTGGCATACAACTCATTCTTTCTCAATGCCTCCAAAGAAATTCTTAAGTGTTCCTCATATTCCTTATTACTCTTAGAATAGACCAAAATATCATCAATAAAGACAATGAAAAATTAGCCTAAGAAAGGTCTAAAAACTCTATTCATCAAATCCATAAAATTTATAGGTGTATTTGTTAACCCAAAAGGCATGACCAAAAACTCAAAGTGGCCATATTGTGTTCTAAAAGCAGTCTTTGACACATCGGACTCCTTTATCCGTAATTGGTGGTAACCCGATTTCAAATCTATCTTAGAAAAGACCCTTGCCCCTTGTAAGTGATCAAACAAATCATCTATACATGTGAGCCGATATCTGTTCTTAATGGTGGCATGGTTAAGCTTCCTATAACCCACACACATTCTCAAGGATCCGTCTTTTTTCTTCACAAAAGGAACCGACACTCTCCAAGGTGAAGAGCTCAGCCTAATATAACCTTTCTCCAATAAATCTTTCAATTGCTTCTTAAGCTCCTTCAATTCCACTGAAGCCATCCTATAAGGTAGAATCGAAATTGGCGTTATTCCTGGAAGAAGCTCAATAGGAAATTCAATTTCCCTAAATGACGGTAGTCCAGGTAACTCCTCGGGAAAGATATCTGGGAATTCCCTGACTACTAGCATATCTTCTAACTTCTCTCTATCTGCTCACTTGCCTACCAGATAGGCCAAAAATGCCTCACACCCTTTCCTCATCATTTTCTCTTCCATCAAACCCGAAACAATTCTCGATGAGCTAAATTTCTTGTCTCCTATAAACATCACCTTTCTTCCATCATCTAACTCAAACTCCACTATTTTATATTTGCAATTTAAGTTGGCATTATACTTCTCTAAGGCAACCATACCCAAAATCACATCTAATCCTCTCATATTCAATGGCATTAAATCCACCACTAAGTGTCCCACACCAATATGTATCTCACAATCTCCATAAACTTAACTAATCACAATACACTGGCCGATTGGAGTACTCACCCTTAAAGGAGCATCCAATAGGATCAAATCTTTACCAAACATAGTTTTACCCGATGAAACAAAGGAGTGGGAAGAACCCGGATCAATCAAAACAATTACATCATCATCAAATACTTTCATCATACCAGTCACAACTTCTGGAGCGGTCTCTATGTCCTCTCTTGTCATTACAAACACTCTAGCTGGTGCTTGCCCCTTTGGTCTTCCTGGAGGATTCACTTTCCTTACTGCATCAGAACTGCCTACTTCAGTTGTAGTCTTTTGCCTCAATGCCTCAGTTCTCTTCAAAGCTTGCATCTGTGCTCCCTCTCTTCTTGCATACCGCAGACACTCTCTAGTCATATGCCCCTTCTCTCCATATTTGAAACAAGCTTCAGTCAACTTGTAGTATTTCTCTACATGAAACTTGCCGCAATGGTCGCACTTAGGGACGGATGACTTATCCCCTTCTGCCCTTCTACTGCCTCCCACCGTTGAGGCTTAATGAGAAACAATAGAAGTCCTCATCAGTTTAGGCCTGCTTGCACCACTGCTCCTCTCCTCAGACTGCACAGGGAAAGTCCTGGCACTCCTATCAGGCATAGAAGTACCACCTCCCCTCTTGAACTGTTCTCTCCCCTTTCTCTTTTTGCTCACGGAACTCTTTATGTTCTCATCCCTCAGAGCTGCCTCAATTAGCTATTGAAAATCACAGAAATTTTGCACCACCACTTTCTCTCTTATGGCTAGGTGTAATCCTGATTCGAACCTACGGCACTTAATTGCCTCACTCGTCATTAACTCAGCTGCATATCGGGCCAATTGTGTAAATCGACACTCATATTTGCTCACTATCATTTCCCTCTGGATGAGACTCAAAAATTCTCTTTACTTCTGCTGAATATACACCTCAAATAGGTACTTCTTCTTAAACACTGCTAAAAAATCCTTCCATGCGAGCACTGACGGTCTTATCTGGCTCCTTGGCACACTTTCCAATCAATGCAAAGCATCCCCCTGTAGTAGGCTTGCAGCGTAAACCACTTTCTCATCATCCTCACAATCCATCTAATCTAGTATCCTTTCAGTCTTCCTCAACTAAGTATCAGCTTCTTCTGGGTTTGTTGTCCCATAGAAATCCACTGCCCCATACTTCCTGAGCTTGTCGAACTGTTTCCCTTTCTTGATTAGGACCGGAACAGAAGATTACGGAATCTAGACCATGGCCTGAACAAAGGCCTGAGCAAATGCCTGAAACATCCTCGGATCCAATGGAGCAGGCACTTGCTCTTGTGGAAGAGGAGACTCTCACGACTGTGACCGAACAGGCTCACTACCTTGCCCTACCGAAGCCACAACATTTCTTAGGGCTACAGATTCATCAACACTTTCCTCCTTTAGTGGAGAGTCAGCTGCAATTGATCCTTGCAATGCTCCTCGTGTCCTTCTACGAGGTGGCATCTTACTCCTTCAATGCAAACACTAACTATTAGCTTACATTCCATTTTAGTCTTAACTATTACATGTTTGCATGACATGCATGTCATTTAATGCAATTCAATTAATTTCAATGCAACCCATAATCACATAACATAACACTTCATCCTACTATGCATACTAAGCTTACGAAAAACCTAAGCTCTGATACCAAATAATGTTGGACCCCGCTTCCGGAGTCCATCATTCAGAATCAAAAATGGAAGCAGTACTTGCCCTCAACTATACTAAACCTATTTCGGGACATTTGGCAAAACTTCCTCTTGAGAACTCGAATCAAGGTTTTCTTTGGATGGTTGGAAAGAGGACTTCAAGATATATAATTTTATGAAGACTTTAAAGACAAAAACTATCTTCTGAAGGGTCAAAAATATGATAAAAGAGATAAGATGAATAGTGACCCAGAAGAAGTTTATCAACAGTAACACAAAAGATGTTTTACAATTTGTATTCTTTGGATGGTTCAAAAGAATACTTCAAGAGATACAAATTTCATGAAGACCTCAAAGACCAATTCTATCTTCTGAAAGGTCAAAAAAAGAACAAAAGATAGGCTAACAAAAAGACAAAAGGAAGGGAAAATTGTTATAACTTTCCCTATAGATATCGGATCAAGGTGTTCTTTATATGGTTTGAAAGAGAACTTCAAAGTCTACAATTTTCATGAAGACTCAAAGACCAGTTCGATCTTCTGAAGGGTCAAAAATAGAATAGAAGATAAGCCAAAAAGACAGAAGATGGCAAAACATAAAAGATAGCAAAAAGACAAAAGGAAGGGAAAAATTACTATAACTTTCCCTATAGATATCAGATAAAGGTGTTCTTTATATGGTTAGAAAGAGGACATCAAATTTCATGATGACCTCAAAGACCAATTCTATCCTCTGAGGGGTCAAAAATAAGACAGAAGATAGGCCAAAAAGACAGAAGATAGCAAAAAGGCAGAAAGAAGGGAAATTGATATAACTTTACCTATAGATATCGGATCAAGGTGTTCTTTACATAGTTTGAAAGAGGACTGCAAGGTCTACAACTTTCATAAAGACCTCAAAGACCAATTCTATCTTTTGAAGGGTCAAAAATAGAACAGAAGATAGACCAAAAAGATAGAAGATAGCAAAACACAGAAGTTGATGACGTCATCATAGAAGAAGCAAAACACAAAAGAAGCAAAACATAGAAGATGATGATGTCATCATAGAAGAAGCAAAACACAAAAGATGACGACGTCATCACAGAAGAAGCAAAAAGGTAGAAGATACAACATCACTCTTGAGCATCTTCCTTTATAGGGGCCATAACTTTCAGTTTAGAAGTCAAAAATTCACATGCTATATACCGTTGGAAAGATAAAAGAAATTCCTACAACTTTCTAGAAGACAAATTTGTCTACTTTTGCCTCTCTCGAGTCCAAAATTTCCCCCAAAGTTGGTACATGATATTTACACTTAGAAAAACTTGGAATTTTGAAATGAATAACTACAAAAGAAACATGCACATACACCTTTGGAACTTTTCAGTAAAAAATGAATAACTATAAAAGAAACATGCACATACACCTGTGGAACTTTTTAGTTCTAACTCTTTTACCAAATCAACCAAAAACTCATACATAACTTTAATTACATATTAACATTATAAATAAAAGCTTACACAAAATACAAAGTATATAAGATTCTCAATGTTTCAACATGCTATGAAGCTATCCAAAAGTAATTGAACTAACTTAATTACAAATGTTCTAATATCTTAGAGTTTTTGAAGCCTTGCAAGGTTTGCTAACCTTCTTGTTCTATACCTGAGGAGGGAAATAATGGGGTAAGCTACACAGCTCAGTGACTAACATGTTGATAGTCATTGATAATTGACCACAAATTCATGTATATATATACGTATATTTTCTAATTCAAGCATTCTTCAATTTAGGTTTAACACTCATAGCACATAACACTCAAATGCATCATTCATGACAAGTTTAAAGATGCAATGCACAGAAATTGGCTCGTGGGTCCCATGGAGGCAAAATGGAGAAACCAAAGTTTACCCCATAAACAGAATGAGTCTAAATTCAAAGCTCATATGCCACAAGCAAGCAGCCGGGAGAAGGCTCTTGTCAACGTGCACGTGACGAATAGAATGGTTCCACTCTTGCCCAACCAAAAGGCACATATTTGTTTTGTCATATGCTCATACTTTTATGCTTTGTCTTCATTTTCATTTAATGCAAATGTCATGACCTCTTTTGAGGTAAAACATAGCCATATATCACCGTGCACCTATTTAACATTTACAAACAAGTCAATGTCAACAAATCAATTTCAATATCCACACATAGGCAAGAATTTACCCAATTATACTATAACCATAAATATGTTACCCACCTAGTTGGCTTGCGAAAACCAAGTCAAGCTTGCCTTTCCCCTTGCTCTTGTGTAAGATTTCCTTGGTCCCTTATAATAACCAAGGTTCTAATCAAAACAACATTCCAATCAAATTCATAACTTAAAGAGAAAATCATATAATTTCACCAAATACAAATTGAACTCAAATCTAACCTACCCATGACCCATCTAGGTTACAAAACCTAAGACCTAGCTTAGTAACCCTAAAATCACTTTGGTTCTCCTAATCCATCTTCTTTCAACACAAACCCTTTTTCATTCTATACATTAATCCTTTTTCCTTTCAACCCCTTCTTCACAACATAACTCATTCCTTTAATAAAACAAAAAGAAAAGATGGTTAATCTACCTTAACAAGTTGCTTTCTCTTCTTTCCTTCTTTCATCGAAACCTTCCTCTTCTCTCTCTTAATTTTGTTTTCTCACTCTTTTCCCTCTTCAATTCACGTTTTCCTCCTCTTGATAAGCAAAACAACACATCTTTTTTCTATTTCTACCCTTAATAAGCCCAAAAAGTCCATTTTACCCTTCCTTATAAGCGTATACTCTTTTATGCTTAAGTGATCTCCCAAAAATGTCCTTGAACATCCTTATTACATCAACACTTTAATTCCACTTATCCATTCAACAAATTCTACTAACCTTAACATCATTATAGTTCCAAAAAAATTTAAATCTATCTAAACTCCAAAATTATTTAAAATCATGCTTACTTAAAGAAAAATTTTCTAGGGTCCAACACATGTTGCTTCTTAACTGTCTCCTCTAGAATTTTTTTCAACTAAACCATCTCTTTGCTAGCTTCAAAGATAGCCATATACTCTACCTCTATAGTTGATCTGGAAATGCACTTCTGAAGTTTAGACATCAAATTCATAACTGAACCATTTATATTGCAGAGATATGCCAAAGTACTTTTATTAGTGTTGAAATCCTCACTAAAATTAGCATCAACGAACCCTTTAAGTTTCACTTTGCCTTTGCCAAAGCAAAGTCTCATACTTAAATTACCCTTTAAGTACCTCAATAACCATTTACAGCTTCCCAATGTATTTTTCCTAGATTTGACATAACCTAGTCACAACTTCCACAAACATATGGTACCATTTTTATGAGACAGTAACACAACTCTCTAAAAGATCAACCAAATACCAATGACAAAATTCTTTAACTTACACTAGCAAAACAATATGAGAATAAGAAACTTAATGATGAAACAAATATCAAGATTTATGTGAAAAACCCTACTGTGTAGAGGGAAAAAATGGGATTAACTGACAAGAAAATCCACTAAACTTAATAAGGACTTACAAAAAGTTCATCACTCAACCCACAATAATAAATTATCTCATAAAGTTCCAGGATTGAAACCAAAGTTGATATCACAATCAACAGACACCCAAACCAATCCTAAAAACAATCAAACAATGATGAGAATATAACAAAATTTTCCCTCTCTATCTTTGTCCTTTCTTTTGGACGTTATGATTACACTATCTCTAAAAAATTTCATATTTTTCTCCTTTATATCACAAAATAGATTTTTATGCACCATTATGTAAGTGATCGTGTATCTTCAGCATTGCCTCACTTATAGTTGTACATGGCTACAGAGAGTTACACAGTCTCCACATATAGCTGAGTATCTTTAGACGATTATATACATGAATGTGTTTGTTTTCACTTTTCACACATTTCCAGAGATTTACACGGTTTTTCCACACAGTTATGTAAGTCAAGACAAGTGTGTTTACCACTCTACACGACCGTGTATTTCCTCAGAAGAGCTTTATCCATCTTGCCTTCACTTGTTTGTCATTCCCATGAACTATAAAAGCGTCTACAATCATTGAAAGTCTTAAAAATAGGGCCAAATACTTAACAATCTCCCCTTCTAGCCTAAATAAAAGGAAGACACATTATTCTCCATCATTTACTTGAGATACATCTTGGCAAGCTTACTACAAAGCTCATGCTTATTTCCAGGAACCACTTTAGTCAATATATCAGCAACATTCAAATATGTATGAACCATCTTCAACATTAATTGTTGCTCTTCTATCACATACCTCAACTAATGATATATGATGTCTATGTGCTTTGTACAAAAATGATGCGTAGTATTTTTTCTCAAATTAATAGCCCTTTGACTTTCACAAAATACTACATTATCTTCTTACTTCACATCTAACTCTTAAAAGAACCTTTTTAGCCAAAACTTCTCCTTATAAGCTTCCACTACAAACACATATTCTAATTGAGTCGTATATAAAGCCACACATTTTTTTTTTGGCATAGATTACTAAGAGACGGCTCCCCTTCCAAACTTGAACTAAAAACATGAAGTTGATTTTCTTCCATCAAGATATCTATCCATATTTGCATTCGTAAAACCTTCTAGAGTTGGCTAATCATCACTAAAGCACAAACTCCACTTCGATATGCCTCTCAAGTATCTTAGAATCTATTTCATTGCTTCCCAGTGGACCTTCCCTAGATTTGACAAGAATTTGCTCACCATCCCACTAGCTTGAGCAATATCTGGCCTTATGCACACCATTGCATACATCAAAGACCTTACTACATATAAGTATAGAATAGAGTACATACCATATTTCTCCTTTTCTGTTAAGGGACATGCACTTTTACACATCTTAAAGTGAGATGCCAGTGGTGTGTTAACTGGCTTAGCATACCGACATGCTTTATATTGAACCTTTTTAGCACTTGTTTAGTATATCTCTCCTAAGACAACCAAAATCTCCTATTCTTCTTGTCCTAAGTTATCTTTATGCTAAAATAAGTTTTGCATGTCCCAAATCTTTTATATCAAAATATTTGGTCAAATCCTCCTTCAACTTTTGGATTCTACCAATGTCCTAACTCACAATTAGTATATCATCAATGTAAATAAGAAGAATGATGAAGTTCTCACTTAAGAACATCTTGAAATACACACAAGCATCGATATAAGTTTGTTTTAAACCATGATCTATCGTAAAATAATCAAACTTCCAATACCACTGTCTTAGAGCTTGTTTTAATTCATATAAAATTTTCTTCAACTTGCAGACTAAATTTTCCTTACCTTTAGCTTTGAAACCTTCTGATTGCTCTATGTATATCTTCTCTTTCAAATCCCCATGCAAGAAGGTTGTTTTAAAATCCAGTTGTTTGAGTTCAAGATCCAAACAGGTAGTTAAATCCAAAACTATTCAGATTGAGGTCATCTTGACTATTGGTGAAAATATTTTATCAAAGTCTATACCCTTCTTTTAACTAAATCCTTTCACTACTAACCTTGCCTTATGCTTTACCAGCATGTTACCATCTCTTTTTATCTTGAGCACCCACTTATTCTTCAATGCCTTTTTGTCTTTTGGAAGTTTTATAAGCACGTATGTATTATTTTTCTTCAGAGAATCCATCTCTTGCTTTATAGCTACGAGCTAGAGATCTTTGTCTTCATAAGATGCAACCTATTACACATTCTCAGGCTACCTCTTCGTTGTAAGTAATAGGTATTCAAAATGTTCATTATCCTCAATGGATTCATTTTCAACATTGTCTGGATGTGGTTCATGCCGCAGATCATTATCAAATTGTATCTAATCACTAACAATGTGTGTTAGATCACACTCTTCATCTTCTTTACATGTAGACTACTCAATAGTTGAAGGAATTTGTGAAGAGTTAATAATCCCATAAGATGAGCTATAGTGTGATGACTTATCTTCTTTTAGAAGATTAACACCTCTCTCGTGGGTCTTAGAACACCATATCCCTACTCCTGACTTCGTTTTACTTCTCTAAGTCATAAAGTCTTAAGTTAAACTGATCACCACCATATCCAACAAAGATGAAAGGTATCGACTTTAATTCAAGCTTATTTCTCTGATGATTGGGTATGTGTCTGAATACCTTACAACCAAGAACTCTGAATGATGATATGTGGGATCTTTTCCAATTCACGCTCTCTTGAAAAATCTCAAAATCTAACAGAACTGAGGGAGCTTTATTAATCAGGTAGACTTTAGTTTAAACTGCTTCTCCTCAAAATATCTCTGGTGGTATAGACATTCTGAGCATGCAACAAACTCTCTCTATAATGGTTATATTCATCCTCTCAATAACCCTATTATGCTATAGAGTCCCTAGCTCGATTTTGTCATGTCTAATGTCATGTGATGTACAGTATTCTTCAAACACCTTAGAAGTATACTCCCTTTTATTATTTATTCATAAGCACTTTAGCTTCTTCTTAGCTTCGTTTCTACCATAACATGGAACTTTTAGAAAGTTTTAAATACTTGACTCTTAGATGTCAACATGCTTGACTCTTAGAAGTCAACATGTATACCCATACCTTCCTTGAAGCATCATTAATAAATGTAATAAAATATATGTTACTGCCTAGTGACTCTTCCTCAATAGGGCCACATACATCTAAATACACCAACTCTAATATCTCTAACTTCCTTGTAGATCTTCTCTTGAAAGAGACTTTGTGAGTTCTTAACTAGGATAAGGGATGTTCCAGTCAGTAACTTTAGTCCTTTCTCACTCATATGTCTTAATCATCTATGCCACATAATTTGGTGAAGTTTCTTCTTTGATTGTGTATACTTCTCCATTACCACATACCTTTAATTTTATCTTGTATAAAGAGCAACATAACTCTCGTCAAGAAACTATCATTGTGCCTTTAGACAATTTCCACTTTCTATCCCAAAAGTATGATAAAATCCCTCTTTATATAACATATTATTCGATAACAGATTTAGCCTTAAATTGGGAATGTGTTGTAAATCTCTCAAGGTCAGTAAGTATCTAACATGTGTTTGAACTTGGATATTAATCATACCTACTATCTTGGAGAAACTTTAGTTTCCTATCTTTGCACTCCCAAAATCTTCGCTTGTCTCACCAACATTATGATGATATTACTTTTTTATCCCTCTTCCACTAGTAGCAAAACCTTTTACTATGTCCTGGCTTATAACAATAGTGGCATGTGATAGATGAATATTTGACTATATTTTTACACCCATATTTGATGTATTTTGCTTGATATTTCATACTTTTATTGTATATTTGGTATTCAATTTTCTTTAAGTGTCTTTGTAAGGTATAATTGTCTTCATGGACTTAAAAGAGAAGAATTCAGACAAAACATAGCATAAAATGAAGAATTGAAGCACAAAAGGGATGTATAGTTGTGCATCAGCCAATGCATGTATCCAAAGCCGTGTAGCATCACGATTTAAGTGTTTTTAGAGATACATGGACTAATACATGGCCGTATAACAAACTATATAAGTCCCAAAATCCCTAAATGTCAATATAAAAGGACATGTTCAGTCTCAAATCAGGGGAAGAGACTTTTGGAGACGATTCTAGATGCGGAGAATGTCCATAAAGGACAATATTATTCCAAGAACATGGAAACACAAAGAAATCATCGAAAGCTCCAAAAAATACAAGATCAAACGTTGACTTTACAAGAACATCGATATAAGAGAAAGGAAGATTTAGAATTATGAACTATTTGTTTTCTTTTTTTTCTTCTTCCCAATTATGTTTGATTTTGTTTTCTATCATATGTAGCTAAACTTCTTTAAGGTCTCGGATAGATGTACCTTAGTTTGTGCAATAATATGTTTCAATTCTTTTATTAATCCAATTATTTTGATTAATCTATTGTGATTCGATTACATGTTTAATATATGTTCTAATAGACTTGGGAATATTATATCATAATTAGATTTCATGCATAGAATTTAAGAAATCCTAGGTTTGAATATATCTACTGTAATTGAAAGGACCCTATATATAGAATGACATAAATCTTCCAGATTATGGTCAAACCTAATAGAGGTTTTCACAAATCAATAAAGTAATCTTATAAACTTTAGCCTAAGTAATTTCATTGAAAATCTTAGGATTAGTTATTAGTAGACTCAAGGCCAGCTATTGGCATACCATAGGAATCTCTAGGATCCAATAAATCAATAAAATAATTGCATAATAAAAGATCAATTAATTAAGGGTTTTTAGGGGGATTCGAAACCTAGATACTAATTTTCGATATTGATAGTTTTTAAAGTGATTCATTGTTTTTGTGTTCAATGTTGCTGCCTATTTCATTCTAATTGTTTAAGTTTTAATTTTCTTTATTAAAATCAAAAATCAATTCGTAGGCTACATAATAGGAAAAAGATAATTACGAGTAATTACTATTTTTGTGGGATCGACCAATACTTCCTGGTACTAGCTTCAACGATGTCGTGCACTTGCAGTTGTTATAATATTAACTAACTTAGAAAAATTAAATCAGCACATCTTCATGTCTTTGTCACCTCTAGACTTTGAACAATTCTTAGACTTTTCATGACCTTAAAGTCCCTACTCTTGTTCCTTTTGTTGCTTTTTGTAATGAAAGTTTACAGGTTGTCAACTTCAATCTCCTTTCTTTTGAGTTCTTGATCAAACAAACTCTCTTTGATTACATCCAAAGAGAACAGGAGTTGAATTGCTAATCATCACCACTAGCATCTCCTAGCTATCCGATAACGAACTCAATAGGAACAAGGCTTGAAGATCATAAACAAGAATAATCTTCATTGTAGTAATTTTGTTGATTTTGTCCTAGAAATCACTTAAATGCTCCAACACTGATTTTCCAGCTTTTAATTTCAGGTTCACAAGCCTATTAATCAAAAAAGCCTTGTTATGAGTAGCTTTCCTTTCAGACAGACCTTATAGCTTCTTCCATAACTTAAAAGGAAAGGACCCATTTCTTAAGACATATGGTTGAATATGTCGATATCGATCTATTATGTAATAATGCCTAGAGTTTTCTGCTTCATCTTTTCCATTCTTTATCTGACATCTTTTTAGGTTTTAAAGGAACATCATTCTTCACACCTTTGTTTACATTAATAAGATCAAAGAGATCTTTGCAATATAAAAAGTCCTTCATCACGGGCCTCTAAATCGAGTAATTTGATGATGTCAACTTAACTATATAGTTGTGTCCACCTTTTATTATGATGGATCTGATACCAAATTTTAAGATACATTAACACTATTATCTAAAAGATCAACTAAATATTAATTACAAGAAAGAACTCTTCAATTTGCACTAGCAAAACAATATGAGAATAAGAAACTTAAAGATGAAACAAATACCAAATTCACATGAAAAACCCTCTGGTGTATAAGGAAAAGCTATGGGACAAATCGACAAACAAATCCACTAAACTCTATAAGGATTTACAAAAAGTTGATCACTCACCCCATTACAACAAGTTGTCTCACAAAGTTTCAATATTGAAACCAAAGTTAATATCACAATCAACAAACACTCAAGCGAATCCTAAAAACAATCAAACAAAAATGATAATACAAAAATATTTGCCCTCTCTCTATTTTTCCCTCATTTTTGGACATTATAGCTACACTTTCTCCAAAAACCTACGTATTTTCTCTTTTATATCACAAAATAGGTTTCTTTACATTATACATGGACTGTGTATCTTCAGCATCACCTCACTTATAGTTGTACACAGTTACAAAGAGTTACATGATTTCCATACGTGACCATGTATATTCATACATATGTGTACATGGCCCTTTATGTCTTCACTCTTCACACATTACATGGTTAATCCACGTGGTCGTGTAAGTCAAGACACGAGTGTGTAACACTCCACATGGCTGTGTGTCTCCTTAAAAAAGCTTTACCCATCTTGTCTTCACTTATTCATCATTTCCACGAACCATAAAAGCATTTACGATCACTGAAAGTCTTAAAAAGAGGGTTAGATACTCAACACCTTTGACATTTATTCTCAACTCCTCTACAGTTTTAAGCAACTGCTCTTCGGACAATTTGAGATGACTTATTAACAGAGTATTCCTAGGCTTGCCATCGTTATGGAGAAATCTACTTAACAACTCTCAATATATTGCTCCTGATATAACTTCAATACTCCAACTGAACTTTCTCTAAAAATTCTCATGCTTAATATCAACTTTGCCACATCCAAATATTTTATCTTAAATCTTTTAGACAACTTCCTTTTTAAATTATCGATCTCTTGCATGCTATAACCTATAATCACCATGTTGTCTACGTACAGAAGTAAAATAATATAACCATCATTAAACTTATTTAAAGTACCAATAGTGATCCATGTCACTTCTTTTAAACCCACTGCTACAAATGAAGACGTCAAAGTTTTTATACCAGTATTGCAAAGCTTTTTTCAACCTGTACAAACTCTTATTCATCTTGCATACCAAATGTTTCTTTCCCAAAACCACATAGCGCTCTAGTTCTTATATGGATATATACTCTAAGGCACCATGTAAAAACGTTGTTTTCATATCTATTTACTTTAAATGCAAATTGATCCGTGCGTTAGTCTTTAGGTTACTCCCTTGGATATTGAATCAAAAGTTTAATTCCAAGGATTGTAATATAGAGTGCAACCTCAGGTCGTCTCACTTAATTGGAACCTAGCGCAATTGATTCAAGCTAGCCTAATTGTCTAGTAATGCAAACTAAATTGATAAAAGGGGAGTTTTGGATCAATGGTAAAAACTTAACTAAATTGACTAATTGAAAGAAAAGTATAATAAAAGATATTTTTGGATTTTTGGGAAAGAAAGTTCAAAACTTAAACAGTAATCAAATTGATAAAATCCTCTTGAAAACGAACTTTGGCTATCATAGTTCAAAAACAATCTTTTTGGGAGCAAAAGTCACTAAGTTTCCAAATGATGAACCTTAAAGAACTCTTTAAGTCCAAGGTTTTAATCAATGAACTCCATTTATCAAAAGCTTGTTAAATGCATCTTATTGTGTGTTAATAGATAAGCTAATGCAAGTGGTCAATATGGATCAAGCATAATCTCAATATCAAACACAACTAAGTAGATAAAAGAGAGTTAACACAATCACCACAAAGACTTATATGAAACTTCATATATTAAGCATCCAAGTTCTACATAAACCAATCCATAACACACTACATTGTTCAACACTTAATTAAAATCTTATCAAGAAAATCTAACTACAAAGCAATAAATCATAACTCAGGAGTTTATAACAATGTAGTTAAACGTGACAATATAAAACTACTCCCCTTTGAAGCCCATCGAACTCAAGCCATCGCTATATCTTCAAGAGGAAATGGTGCTTTAGCTAAGCATCACTTCGAGAACCCTCACGACTGTAAGCACACCAAAAGTGTCCATGGTAGTAGCAGCAGACGATGAAGTATATGGTGAAAAGCGGACAGAGTTGATGGATGAAGGTCGAGAGTGAGAGGAAATGAGTGTCGACTCAAGAAGTGAGTGTCTCTGTGTATTGATGATCCTCTGAATAACCTAATTTGGTAGGTTTTTAAGTGATGGATTGGTGGGTCGGGTCGAATAGTGAGAAAATTTGTCAAATATGGTTTGGGTTTTCGACAGTTCATCGTGGCGACAGATAAGTTTCGCTGCGACATACTTTTCCCGGAAGGTTTTTGCTCTTTCTGGATTCTTCGTCGCGGCAAAATAATTAAGTTACGTCGCGGTGAAGTTTTCCTGAAATTCAGCCCGAATTCTTCATGTTTCACCATGACAATAGGTTTGTTTTGCCGCAGCAAAGTCTTGTAGCGCCTTTGCTCTTGTTTCAGCACGTTGACTCCTTCCTTCTTGAGGTTCCTACAATCAATAATAGCAATTTGCAGTATCAATTGTCCTCAGAAAATTAATAATGCAATTAATATCAATTTGTAACAATCTTTACTATCAAATTGCATAAAATACAAGCACACATTCAAGGATTAATTTAAGCACAAAATTAAGAATTAGGAGTCAAAAAGTATATTAAAAGCCATAAAAGTGTTGCCAATTTATATAACAAACTTGGGCTCAATCAAATTTCCCTACACTTAGACCTTTGTTCTCCTAGACAAAGTTTATAAGAGTCAAAGAGACACAAGTGTAAAAGAAAAATTTCGACCATGCTCAAAACAATAATAGGAAATTGACCAAAATCACTTTCTCATAAATCAATCAAAGCAGACTGAAAGAGTGCTAAAAAAATAAACACTAAAAGAATTTAATCCAAGAGATTGAACAAAAGAGATTTCACTCAAGGTAAAGTGTTTGCTCTCATCTTACTTGTGTTTAGGGATATTTTCACTCTAAATTTGCTTAATCCATCTTTACCATAAGCATGTGACAGTCCTATTTCTCCACTACAACTATAATTTCGAAAATCAAGAGGACTTTTTAGGGTTGTAATGTACGGAAGGTTAGATGAAATGGATGGAATGGATGAAGAAAGAAAAAGTATAAATACATGCACTACAATTATGAAATGGATGTCAATAGTTAAACAATATTGACACAAAAATTAGCTTTTTTCAAAATAAATATATCACATACATACACAAATATATTTGATACTTCTTGTATTTTTCTCCTTTTTTGTTTTTTATTTTTTTGAAATAACTAAAAAAATGTAAAATAATTTATTGACACCATATAAAAATGAGTGCATGTGCTCATAAATAATGGCTCAAGAGGCTAGCAATAGATAAGTGTTTATGGGACTGTGTTTGGGGCAAAGCATTTTGAAAGAATGCCTCTATTATTTTAACAAAATTCTAGTTCATCAAGCTTTGATTAAGAATTGAAACAAGTTCTAGAGAGATATGAAATAGGCAGATACATATAAGAATTGAATAATTCGGGCCCAAATATCTTTCCAACAAGGGTAATATCTCAGTAAACAATCTCAAGTCTTAAAAACATAGCATACCTTCATTTACTTTGTGTTGAAAACATTAAAAATAAAATTAGCCAAAATTAACTATCATTTTAAGAATGGGAGGTATCTTCAAAAACTCAAGCATCACTTTGAAACTTATAATTTCTTTAAGAAACAAGAGTGATAAGAGTTGAGTATGGAAAAATTGTTGAATTGAGGCAAAATTTTTCAACAAAAATCATTTCTGCAAAGATATATTGCCGCAGCGACAGATAAGTTTCGCTGCGGCGAACTGTATAGCTTACAAACTTGGCCGCGGTAAAGAAACAATTCGCCGCGGTGAAAAACATGCATATGGCTGCGGCGAAGGCCAAGTACACCACTGCGAAGAACAATATAACTAAATTTTTACAATCACCAAGTTTAAAATTTTAGCATTAGCCATAATTGACTAACACTAATATATAAATGGCCACAATAGAGAACAAATAAGAGTAACGAGGTAGGAAAAGCTCCCCCACACTTAAACAACACATTGTCCTCAATGAAAAAGAAACAGAACAAAAGAATAATGAAAATATAAGGGGGGAAAAGAGATAGAGGGAACTTTATTGAAATGTTGAGCTATTGGAGAAAGTAAAAACCACACTATCTATCTACTGGGAAAGTTTCTCCCCAACACTTGTTTAGGACAGTAAGACAATAACATTGCATCACTAGTAACTAACCCAAAGTAAACAAGCAAGTGAAGGAGAGAAAGAACCTAGTATTCATGGTGGCTTTTGGTTCTCATGGTAGAGCTTTAAGAGGTGGCCATTTACTTTAATTTTGGCTCTAGTTTCTTCATGTAAAAGCTCAACCAAACCAAAGCTATGCACTTGAGTGACCACATACGGCCCATCCCAATGGGTATTGAATTTTTCATGTTTAAAGGTGAAACAAGCCTTAAATAACAGGACCTTGTCCCCTTCCTTGAAGCTCTTTCTTTGAACAATCTTATCATGCATCAACTTGATCTTCTCTTTGTAGAGGCGAGAATGTTCATATGCCTCGAGCCTTAACTCCTCTAATTCTTGCAGTTGGAGCTTCCTTTCCATACCAGCGGATTCCAAGTCTATGTTGCATTGCTTGACCGCCCAATAAGCTTTATGCTCCAACTCCACAGGCAAATGGCAAGCTTTTTTGTAGATTAATCGGTAAGGGGACATGCTTATTGGGGACTTATAAGCGGTGCGATAGGCCCATAGGGCTTCTTCTTGGCGTAGGCTCCAATCCTTTTTTGATGGCTTTACTATTTTCTCCAAGATGTGCTTTACCTCTCTATTTGTAACTTCAACTTGACCATTAGTTTGTGGGTGGTAAGCAGTGGAGACTTTATAAGTAACTCCAAACTTGGAAAGTATGTTACCAATGACTCTATTATGAAAATGGGTCCCTCTATCACTAACCACAGCTTTAGGAATCCCAAACCAACATAAGTTGTTTGACTTAAGGAATTTAAACACTGCTTGTGCATCGTATTTTCTAGTAGGGACAGCCTTTATCCATTTAGACACAGTCAACAGCTAAGAGGATATACACAAGACCAAAAGATGGGGGGAAGGAATCCATGAAATCAATTCCCCAAACATCGAAGATTTCACAAAATAAGAGACGTTGCTGCGGCATTTCATGCCTTTTCCCTAACCCTCCAAAACGTTGATATTTATTACATGACCGACAAAAATGAAATGAATCGTTAAAAAGGGTAGGCCAATAAAAACCAGAATCTAGAATTTTTCGAGATGTTCTCCTAGCACTAAAATGCCCACCTCAAGCCATTGAATGGCAAGCTGAAATTATAGCATCACATTCCTCATTAGGTAATGCCGAGCCTTGCTTTTCAACTTTTGAACCTGCGCTTGATACATAAAAGGAGGAGTTAGTCTAGTCATAAGATAATTGACGATATGTGCATACCAAGGTTCTTTGAAAACTGAAGCACATAGAACTGAATCAGGAAAAGAATCGCAAGTCAATTCAGAAAAGTCTACTCCCTGTGTATTGTCAGGTAGCTTGCTTAAATGGTTAACTACGTGATTTGTCACACCAGCCCGATCCTTTATCTCAATATCAAATTCTTGAAGAAGCAATGTCCACCGTATCAATCAGGTTTCGAATGTGGTTTCTTTAGGAGATATCTAATAACTGCATGATCAATAAAAATGATTACATGTGGATTTAGCAGATATTGTCTAAATTTTTCTAAAGCAAAGACTACTGCAAACAGCTCTTTCTCAGTTGGTGTATAGTTGGTTTGAGTTGGATCCAGTGTTTTCGAGGCATAAGTGATAACTCTTGCCAATTTCTCCTCCCGTTGGCCCAACAAGGCCCCTATAGCACAATTAGAAGCATCACATGAAATGAGTTTTAATTTTAATGTGTCAAAGGCATTCTTACAAGAATCATCAAACTCAAAATTTTCATCTTTTTGTAAGAGGTAAAGCAATTTTGTTGAAATCTTTTATGAACTGCCTATAAAATCCTGCATGACCTAAAAATGATCTAATATCTCAAACACAGATAGGATAAGGTGAAGAAGATATAACCTCAATTTTAGCTTTATCAACTTCAATCCCCTTGCTAGAAATTAAATGGCCTAGCTCTATACCTTCATTGACCATAAAATGGCATTTTTTAAAGTTCAAAATCAAGTTCTTCTCGATGCATCTTTTTTAAACTTTTGCAAGACTCAAGAGATAAGCATCAAAAGAATCACTATAAACTATGAAATCATCCATAAAAACTTCCATGCATTCTTCTAAGAATTCACAGAAAACAACCATCACACAATGTTGAAAAGTTCGTGGAGCATTACATAAACCAAAAGGCATCCTTCGATATACAAAGGTACCAAAAGGACATGTAAAGGTGGTTTTATCTTGGTCCTCTGGTGTGATAGGTACTTGAAAGTATCTCGAGAAACCATCTAAAAAATAGTAGTGTGATTTGCCAGCTAGCCTTTCAAGCATCTAATCAATAAAAGGCAAAGGGAAATGGTCTTTTCATGTGGCATCGTTTAGCCATCAATAATCTATACATACATGCCACGAATTCTGCACTTTGGTAGGAATAAGCTCATCCTTATCATTTTTGACCACCGTGATCCCACTCTTTTTCGGCACCACGTGCATTGGACTAACCCACTCACTATCGAAAATGGGATATATTATCCCGGCACTTAACAATTTGGTGATTTCCTTCTTAACTACATTTAAAATCAGTGGGTTTAGTCTTCTTTGAGGTTGCTTTACCGACTTGGAACCCTCATTCAACAAGATCCTATATGTGCAAATAGTAGGGTAAATTCCAGGTATATCTGCTAAAGTCCATCCTATGGCCCTCCTATGTTCCCTTAAAACATTTAGGAGTTTCTCTTCCTCAGTGTTAGACAAGGTATTGGTAATTATGATAGGTAATCGCTCATCAGATTCAAGAAAGGCATACTTTAATGTAGTGGGTAAATGTTTTAATTGAAGCACAGGAGGTTGCATAATAGAAGGAATCAATTTATAAAGTTCAAGAGAGAAAAGATCACTCCCTCTTTCCTCCGACATGGGGCTCGCTTCCTAGTGATCCGGTGTGGCAGCGACCTAGGCCAAACCTTCCTGCTTTTCTTCAATGAACCATTGGCAGTGAGGTATAGTGCCTTCAGCTATTTCCACCGCAACGTCAGTTTTTGTGAAGTCTGAATCACCTGAATGTTTAATAGGAAACCTTTCCCTGAGTTCAAATTAACATAAATTAGAACCAAAGGAATTGTCTTGCAATTCAATTTCAGGGCATGCATCATCAAAAACAGCATCAAGCATATTAACTCCTAAGAGCGAATAGTCCTCATGGGGGTGCTTCATAGCTTCATACATATTGAAGATCACCTATTGATCTCTTACCTCCATGGTGATCTTACCTTCCTTTATGTTGATCATGGTACTAGCAGTCCTCAAGAAAGGCTGCCTGAGAATTAAGGAGGTATCCTACACAACTTTAGAAGACATATCAAGCACATAAAAATCAACTGAAAATATCAAACCTTTTACCTAGACCAGGATGTCTTCAATTGTTGGACCCCGATCTTTAAGTGGAAATTTAGAGATATTAAATGAAATTCAATGAGTGCTTTTGTATATGAATTGTGTTATAGATGTTATTGTGCTTTAAGAAAATTAATGAGAAAAGAATTGCTTAGTTTTGATGGCTTTGATATTTGAGTAGATTTGTATGGGTTATGAGAGTAAAGTGAATGAGTTGATTGAAATGAAAGTTGAAAATTAAGAAATAAAGAGTGAAAGTGTGAGAATATGAAGAATTGAGAAAGTTTGACTTTTTGGAGTAAAAAGTTGACTTTTTGATTTAGGCAGATTTTAAGAAAACGATCTACATAAAACTTGTAGTGTCTGTTGAGAGATTTTTGTCGCCATAAAGTTTGATATTGTTCGATATCGGGAGTGAAAGTTAAAAATTTTCAAAGTTGAGTTATTGTTTAAGGATTTATTTATTGGGCAGAAAGTTTGATTGGATTTTTGACCCCTTTAGAGATGGATTTAATTTTTGAGTTCTTCAAGGAAGTTATAGAGCTTCCTTTGAGCTTTTTATTGATACCAAATTTGCAATTTTTGAAGTTTTGAGTGAAAAGTTATGAATTTTTTAAGTTCATTGTTTTAAAAAAAAAGAAAAGAAAATTCAGAGCCAGTGGCTCTTGATCGCGACCGGCCCTTTTGGTGCAGCGGCTCGCGATCGCGAGCCGGCTATTGATTTTTGATTATTTGAAATTTCTTCCATTCTTTTGCTTATATCTTCTCCGTCTGATATTTGATTGATCCGATTTTTGAAGCGTTGGATTCCTAAGACATTCCTCTCATGGAGATTTATGATTTTTTTAGATTAAATTGAGGGTGATTGATTTAATCAAAGTGAGTTGGGAAATTTTCTAAATATGGTTCAGTCTTTTGAGAAATTCTTAATATGTGGAGATCCGATTGAATTGATTCTTGAGGCAAAATAAAATAGAAACTTGGGGCTACAAATCATATGAAGGAATTGAATTTCAATTTAGCCCATAAGACTTTCAATTTCTGAATTGAAGTCGGTTTTAGTGTTCAGTCTTGGACTAGTAAGAGCTGAAAGTATTTTGGCCATAATTTTTGCTCTAGTCATCCAAATGAAGTGATTCTTCATTTGGATTAAACTATAAAGATAAGGCTACAATTTGTCTGAAGAAAGTGAATTTTAATTCAGCCCCTAAGAATGCCAATTTTTGAATGAATTAAAGTACTGGAAAATGTTTTAGCATAAGCTTAATCCAAAATGTTTTGGAGTATAACTCTTAGGGTTGTACACCAAATTAAATGATTTTGGTGGCGTTATGAAATTGAGACTATAAGGAACTTTTCTCTAGAAGGAAGTTTTGACAAATTCCTTCATTTTGATGTTTTGAAAAATGTCCTAAATTAAGCATGATTTGATGAATTTTGAGATTTTGATTTATTTTATGATTTTAAAGATTAATTAACATGTTAATGTGAATGACTAGCATGCTAAATTGAGTAAGAGTATATGGGAAATATTGATTGGATTAATTAAACAAAAGTGTTAGAAATTAAAGTGTAAAGAAGGCATGAAGGGCAATTTTGGAAGTTTACTTAAGGAGTTAATAAGGAAGGGCTTAATGGTCTTTTTGTAACCAATTAAATGAATAAATGAAGGGCTGTCGTTTTTGAGAGAGGAAGCACGACACTTAGAGGAAAAAAGAACAAACGAAGAAGAGAAAGAAAGGAGAAGCAAGTTCGGTGGAGGTGAAGAAGAAGAAAGAAGAAGACAAGCATTAGGGTTTTCGATTTTTATGAGATTCCAAGAGGGTTTTTAATGTTTGTCCAAGGAAAAAGGGGGAAAAACATGAAAGCTTCCTTCCAAGCTAAGGAAATCCGAAAATGGTGGAGGATGAAGGTAAGAGATGATTTTTTTTATCTTTGAGTTTTTGATGAGTTTTTGGTTTAGATAGCTTGGAAATGTTATGGG
>JANZLX010184848.1:0-12090 GCA_025531955.1 Erythroxylum orinocense
ATGGCCTCAACAAAAGGAATGTTTATATGCAACTTTTTAAATATCTCGAGAAAATGACCAAATTGCTTATCTAATTGCGTACCTTTCAATCTTTGAGGATAAGGAATCCGAGGTCTTACCGGATGTGTGATGGGGTCAGCAAATAATCGTGGACGATCCTCCTTTTCAGGTGGTGCTTCCTTTGTCTCTTTGCCACTTTATCCTTCTGCACTCTTTTCCTCTTCTTTATCCTTCTGTTTCTCTCTTCTTCACTCTTTTCCTCTTCTTTATCCTTCTACTTCTCCTAAACTTCTTCAAGTTGTCTGCCACTCCTCAATACAATTGCCCTTGCATGTTCTCTCGGATTGGCTTCAGTAGTGCTAGGTAATGTACTTGAAGGTCTTTCCTTCAACAAACTTGCAATCTGACTCATCTGATTCTCCAAATGTCTAATAGAAGATTCTTGATTTTGCATCCTAACCTCAGTAGTGGAAATGTATTTCAAGAGTAGATCTTTGAGATTAGATGTCTCTGGTGGTACAGGATTAGGCACCTTAAAACCTGGAGGTGGCTGTCTCCAAACATTGGATGACTGTGGTTGTACCACCTGATCATTCCGCCAAGAAAAATTTGGATGATTCCTCCAGCCTGGGTTGTAAGTGTTGGAATATGGGTCCCCTCACTGTCTATTATAATTGCCTATATAATGGGCCTTTTCAGTCTCTCGAGCAAAAGGATTCCCAACTTGACACTCAGAAGATGCATAGGAATCTCCACCATAATGCTCACAAACAACACAACTCCTTAAGGAAGAGCTAGCTCCTCCTCTCACACTGTGCATCAAATTATCTAGCTTCTTCATCAGAACATCCATCTAAGCAGATAAAGCCACTGTATTGTCTACTACACAAGCTCCTGTAGGTCGTTTAGGATGCCTTTCTGAATGATATTGGAAACTGCCAGTTGCCATCTCATCAATCAACTTGTAGGCTTGATTTGGCATTTTTCTCATTAAACTACCTCCTGCTGCAGCGTCGATGGTACTCCTGGTCGATGGGTACATTCTTGTGTAAAATGTATTGACTTGCTACCATGTGGATAACCCATGACTAGGACACTATGTCAACATATCCCGAAATCGCTCCCATGCTTCATATAAACTTTCATTTTCATATTGCGCGAAAGAAGTGATCTCATTCTTAATCTTCGCAGCCTTGGTAGGAGGGAAAAATTTCGCCAAAAATAATCTCATCATCTCATTCCATGTAGTAATTGATCCCGACTACAAACTAGCCAACCATGCTCTAGCCTTATCCCTTCGAGAAGATGGGAATAACCTTAATCTCACTGCGTCTTCCGATACTCCTTTCTGCTTGAACAAATCACAAATATCCAAAAATGTCTCCAAATGGGTGTTCAGATCCTCCAAAGGCAATCCTCCAAATTGCGATGCTCTCACCATGGATGTGATGCTGTGAGGAATCTCAAAACTCATAGCTATGATTGTCGGCCTTATAATCGGAGGCATGGGTCTACTGTTATGCCCCATTCTCAAATCCATCATAGTTAACTCCCTTCTCTCTTCAGTATGTGGCATCAACCTCTCCTTGTGATGTTCCATCTCTGAAAACTGCTCTTCTCTAGTTCTTTCTTCTGAAATACTACTCCGAGCCAATCTGGTTTCCTTACGCAACCTGCGAGCAGTTTTTTTAATTTCAGTATCTAATAGCAAATTCTCGGGCTTTTGACCATGAGTGAGCATAAACAAAATGGAACAAATAAAAAGCAACTAATAATAACCGAACTAAAGATGAAAAATAAAACACACTAAAATAAAGCAATCACACAAACAACTAAAATACGCAAATAAACAACAAAGCAAAAATTAAATCTGAAACAATTAATACCGTCTAATCTATTGACCCACAATCAGAAATTTAGTTCCCCGGCAACGGTGCCAAAAACTTGTTGCTATCCAAACAGAACATTATAAATTAAATTCTATATAGACCAATTAAAGGCAAGCGCACCCTGTCAATAAGTAATATAAATCGGTAAGAACCAGATATCGTACCCAAGGGAAAAAATTCCAACACATAAGACAATTAAATTAAACGATGAAAAATTACTCGAATGATCAAGAATTAATTGATGTGAAAATAAAATAAAATAAAGTAAACAAATTAAGAAAATAAGAAAAATGCATGGTATAAATTAGAACAACTAGATTTAATCAAATGAAAAAAATCGATTAAGGTATCAAATTTCAATTGGATTGGATATTAAAATAAAATTATAACTGTGGATTGATTTAGGAAATACTTCACTTAAGCAAGTCAAACCCAATGTTCATGGCGTTCCCTTTTCTTCTAATTCGAGTCACTACTTGGTCCATAAATAATTCGAAATAAAAGACGTTAAATACAAGAAGCCTAAAATTAAGTTCGTTAATTCTAGGTATCCTCACATAACATCCTAAGGTTGGTCTACACTTTAGTCTCAAGTATGTCGCTTGATTAATTTTCTGACAAATTAAATCCCATTGGTTGTGGCATTTAATCAACTAAGGTCTTAATCTAGGTGATCAAGCTAAATTAAGATTAAATATGCATTAATCAAGCAAAAATCAAAACCGCAAAAATTATCCCAATCCAATATCAATCATAACCTTAACCAAAAAGAAAAATTTACTCACACATATTTATCAATGTAACATAAATCATGATCTTAAAATATGTTTGCATTGATTAAATCCCTACAAATAAAATAAATAAGGCAATAAAACAAATTAAACAAATTAAAACACCCCCTTTTCCTGCAGCTGTATTTTCTCCAGCTCTCCACGTTGCTTTTTGTTTTTATCTCCTAGAACAACAGCTGCCACGTTAATCCCCCCACTCCAAGTTATACCATCAGCTGCTTGCTTTTTTTTTTAATTAACTCCACCAGCTGCCACTTTCTTGGCCTTCAACGTGGCTGCTTGTCTTTACCTTGCTAACTTTTTTTCCATTTCCTCCACTAGCTATCTCAATCGTGTCTTCTTGTCTCCAGCTAGCTAACGTCTTCTATGCAGCAGCTGTCTTCAACTTCCACTGTGCTGCTGTGTTGATTTGAAATTAGTGATGCTTCCAACAGCTATTTCGTCAACGTGATTTGCATTTGTTGCTTATCTCCCAGCTGCTTCCATAGTCGTCTCCACCAGCAGCTTCAACGAGTGGGTCTCCTCCTACTTCATCTTGGTAAAGCCACCAGCTGCTTCAACTTACTCAACGTGTGTTTAACGTGAGTGATAGATTAGAATAGCCTCAACGTCTTCTTCTTCTAGCAACTAACGTTTCCTTTTTTTAATGCATCAGCCCTCTCCACGCAGCTGCCTCCTTTAATCTTGTCCAACTAATATATTTAATCAACAACAGCTTGCTTTTACGTATGTGAGTGCTTCTTTTGTTGCCATCAATTGTTTTCATGTGAGAGGAGAGTCTTCTTGAGTGATGTGCATCCTGGAGAATTTTTGTAAGGGCAGCTCTTGCGTGATTGATTTTTATCTCAAGCAGCTCATCATTTCTTCACAAATAGCCACATTTTTTCATTCCTTTTCACGTCCCAACACTATTTGTTGTTCACGCCAAGCTTAATCTTTCTTCATATATGTTGCCGCCACCAGCTATTAACGCTAATAATCACGTTTAATTAGCCCCCATTTTTAACTTTATGCGCCAGCCACCACTAGCTACCTTTGTCTCAACGTATTGGTTGTCTTTTTGTATTTTCTTTGGTCCATAATTCATGTAGCCTTCAACAAACTCATGCCTTGTGTGTTGTTTTTTTGTTAGCTTTTCCACCAGCTAATTTGTTCTCTACCCATTCAATATCCACGCCTCCCTCTTGCTTCAACTTGGTTGCTTTGTTGTCTTCATATGACACAACTATAAATGTCTTTGGTCCAACGCAAATTCATGCTCTTTGTTCCTCTCTACGCACGTTGTAACAATTTTGAGGGCTTGTCTTGCTTTAGGCTTTTAAAATTTTCAAATTCAATATGCGCCTGAAATTAAAACAAATAACGTTTAATTAGTGCAATTTAAACATTAAATGGACAATAGTTCAACAAATTATATATCAAAAAGTAATACAAAAATGTCCATTAACATAAGCGCCAGTGAATCTCCTTTCGGGTGTTCGATTGACCATTAATCAACTTAAACAACGTGATGAACTACTGTTTTCTTTTCTAACATCGAAGGGGATGTTTTCTCTTTATTCTTCCCTATGTTTTTAGAAAAACTGCCAAGACCCAAACAAAATCAACAAATTGGAGCTATTGTGAAGTGAGAAGAAGCAATATTGTAGAGAGAAGAGATAGGTCTTCAATGGAGGTTCACAAATCCCACATAAACATTGAGTTCGTGATGGAAAAAACTTCAACACAATTTCATGGGTGCTTTGGAGCTTGAGACTATAGCCACGTGATTGATTTAGAGCTTTAGAGTGGACATATATGAAAGGTGGAAGAAGGGCACTGGCGATAAAAAGAAAGGCACTTAAGGATTTTGAATCCCTTAGATGAAAAACGCATCATTTTTTTTAATTTGAAGAAATATTACATCAATAATGTAAAACACAAAGTCCCAAAGCCCTTTGAAGAAGTTCAATTCTTACTGCATCAACAAGTTTCGTAAAGATATCCACCAACTACTTTTCCATAGATACATGTGACAAAGTGACTATTTTGTTTTCCATAAGCTCTCAAAATTAGTGGTACCTTAGATCGATGTGTTTCATTCTTGAATGCTGAATCGGATTCTTAGATATGTCTATGACACTCTTGTTATCACATAAGATTGTCAATACATTCTGATCAATCCCATAATCTTTTAACATAAATTCCATCCAAAGAATTTGTGAACAATAACTACCTGTAGCAATATAATCTGCCTCTACAGTCGATAGTGAAATTGAATTTTGCTTCTTGCTATACCAAAAGATCAAATTGCTTTCTAAGAGGAAACAACCATTTGAAGTGCTTTTTTAATCGTCTAGGTTTCCAGTGCAATCCGCATCACTATTTCTTGCTAAATAAGTTGTCGAGTTAGATGTATACCATATCCCAAAATCAAATGTTCTGCTTACATACTTAATAATCCTCTTGACCGCTGTCCAATGTGTTTCTTTTGATTAGCTTGATAGTGAGCACATACGTTGACGTTGTAACAAATATCTGGCCTACTTGTAGTCAAATATAATAAACTTCCGATCATGCTTTGATGTAGGCTGACATTAACGCTTTTACCATTCTCATATCTGCTTAGTTTGGTTAAGACACTCATAGGTGTTCTCGCATGTCTGGCATTCTTAAGACCAAACTTCTTTACCAAATTCTTGGCACATTTGGTTTGCGATATAAAAATTCCATCCTTCACTTGTTTAACTTGCAAACTAAAAGAAATTTAGGTCGCCTACCATACTTATTTCATATTCATATGTCATTAATTCATGAAATTCATCTACCATCTTCGAATGTGTGGCACTAAACACAATGTCATCAACATAGATACGAGCAATCACAAAATCAAATTTAAACTTTTTAATAAATAAAGTTTTGTCAACACTACCTCATTTATATCCTTACTTGATGAGATATTGTGTGAGCCTTTCGTACCAAGCCCTTGGTGCTTGTTTGAGACTGTAAAAAGCTTTCTTTAGCTTAGTGAATCAATAAATCCTTTTGGTTGCTCGGCATACACTTCTTCTTATATAAATCCATTCAAAAAAGCACTCTTTACATCCATCTGATAAAGCTTAAACCCTTTATGCATGTTATGCCCAATAATAGTCCGATAGACTCAAGACGTGCCACCGGTGAAAAGGTTTCGTTAAAGCCTATTCTTTTAACCTAAGAATATCCCTGAGTTACTAACCTTGCTTTATTTCTAGTTACATTACCTTTTTCGTCTTTTTTTATTTCGAAACACTCTTTTTTTTTCAATCATATTAACATCTTATAGTCTTGGCACTAATTCCCATACATCAATCCGTGCAAATTGAATCAATTCATCTTACATAATTGCTATCCAAAACTCATCTTGTAGAGCTTCTTTAACATTTTTTTAGCTCGAAAGAAGAAGTGTAACATAAATAACCCACAAGTTACTCGATAATTAAACCTTCTACTGTCTATTGTTTTTCTTCTTTCATTAACATCTCCAACAACGTTCTCTACGGGATGAATCCTTTTTGGTTTGGGAGGGAGAATCTCGATTCAAGTTAGCTTCTCTCAATTTTAAAACATTTACGGGAATAATTTTTGCATCGAGTGTTTTGGTTGATTCATCATCTGAAGTAACTAAAAGTTCTTCAATTCACGCAGTTACTTCCTCAGTGGCAACTAACTGCAGATCTGGACAATTCTTCAATCTTGTCTCGTTGCATGTTTGAGATGATTCTGAGGATCGATTATGTGGTTTTTCTTCAGCCACTTGATCATTCAACAGAGATACATCATCTATCACAACATTTATGGACCCTCACAATTTCTTGATTTTTGATTATACACTCGATAAGCTTACTGTTAGTTGAATAACAAATGAAGATTCCTTCATCACTTTTGCTCTCGAATTTTCTGAATTGTTCATGATCTTTAAAAATGTAGCAATTACTGAAAAAGAAATGAAAGTAACTTACATCTAGTTTCTTTCCCTTCCAAATTTCATATGAAGTCTTATTGAAGATGCGTCGAAGGTAAACTCTGTTACATATGTAACATGTTGTATTGACTACTTCAGTTAAAAAATGCACAGACAATTTTTTTCCGTCAACATCGATCTAGACATTTCTTGAAGTATTCTATTTTTCCTTTTAGCAACTCCATTTTCTTACGGAGTTTTAGGTGTTGAAAATTCATGTACGATACCATACTCCTCACAAAAGTCATTAAAGCTTGTATTCTTAAATTCCTTTTCGTGATCTGATCTTAACACAGTCATATTTTTCAGATTTATAACCTGCACACATAGGCTTTTAAAATCTTTGAAAACATCTAATTTTTCTTTCAAAACGGATACCCAAGTATATCATGAATAATCATCAACACAAGTTAGAAAATATCTCATTCCACTAATATGATTTTGTTGTGTTGGACCAACCAAATCCATTTGAATCAAATTAAGTATGCGTTCTATGGTAACATGTCTAACCTTTTTGTGTGGCACTTTCATCTGCTTACCCATTTGACATGCACTACAGATTGATGTATCTTTTTTGTTTGTTGTGGGTAGTCCCTTCACAAGTTAATAAGTTCATAGTTTACGTGCCCAAGCTTTTGATGCCATAAATCTATGTTACTGAATTACAGGTGGTTGTGACTTGTAATATGTAGCAGTTGTCGGCTGATCGCTTTCCACTCACAATGCATTCTCCTTGTTTGGTTAACACCTTGCATTTATCACTTCTAAATTTAACTAGCAAACCATCATCACATAGTTGGCTTATACTTACCAAATTAGCTTTTAATCCATCGACATAGAGCACATTTTTGAGGGGACACAGTTCATTCATGCATAATGTTCATCTACTAATCACCGAAGCCTTCTTTCCATCTCTGAAAGTCACATACCTATCCATACAACTCTGATAATCGGTTAGGTAATTCTTTTCCGTTGTTATGTGACATGAACATCCATTATCAAAATACCAACCATTATATAAAGTCGCCTTCATCGACTTAAGAACTACGAGAGCTTGCAATTGACCCTTTCTAACCCAAGTGGATTTCGGTACTAAAGGTTGATTCTGAAATTTAGGTGAGGGATATAGGGTCCCTTGATTTTGGCTTCTTTGAAACAACATCTACAGTAACTTGTGGCATTTTGGCCTTATGTGCCCGATAACTCCACAAAAATGTCATGTGGGAACAAATCTTCTATTCTTCCTCAATGTTTCTTCTTGGACAGATTTAGGTATATCAATTTTCTCATCATTCACTTTGGAGCACTATTCTTTGTAACTAATGCCTTGAAGATTCCCTTTAACCCTACCAATTTTGATCAACTTTTCTAACTTTTATGTGCTTCCATTTAGCATTTTCAAACCCTTTTCGGAACTTTCTAATTTCAGTATGGCTTTACCAAATTCGTCTAAAGCTACTATTAATTTCTTCTTTAAATTTTGGATAGTTTTCTTCATAGAGAAGTTTTCTTCCTTCAACATTTCATTCTTTTTACATGTTTTCACCCATTTTTCATACATCATTTTGTAAGCCTCGTAAATATTCTTCCTTTCATTATCAAAACCACTTTCATCACTGTTATAATCTAATATCAAACCTTGACTTAATTTGTCTCCATTTTTCTCTAAATTTTCTAATTTACTTCCTTTATCATCTTCAATTACTTCCTTTTTAGTTACTATTAGGCATGCAACTGGATTTTTGTAATACATAGCAACTAACACAACACCATTTAGACTTCTTTTAGCTCCAATTGCTAGTAAAATATTTCCCTTTTCTCTTCTTCAAGGTATTAACACATTTCTCTTACACGTGTCCAAAGCCCTGACACTCATAGCATTGAATTCTCCTCATCTTTCTTTAACCCTTCTAGGTCCTAGTTTGTTGTTGTTTGATGAGCTTCCATCGTTTTGCCTAAACTCAGGTCTGTCCTTTTTCACTCTTTTCAGCCACTTACTAAAATTTAGTATTAACAAAACCAAATCCTCATTCTCATCAGATTCATCTTCTATATCAGCTATGCCCTTCCCAGTTTTAGCTTGTAATGTCAATCCCTTACTTTTTTTCTTATCTGCCCTTTAACAAATTCATTTCAAAATTGGTAAGAATCCCAATTACCTTCTCAAGAGATAAATCATTAATGCCATGATCCTTCTCGATTATTGAAACTTTTGGAATAAATCTTGGAGGTAGTGATATCAACGTCTTCTTGACTAGTTTCAAATTGGAATATTTCTTCCCGAGCTGATGTGCCTGATTCTCTATATTGCGCAATTTTTCATGAAAGTCCCCAATAGTCTCATTCGCATCTATCTTCAGTTCTTTAAACCTCATAGATAACAGCAGTAGTTTTGATGCTATCACAGATTTAGACCCTTCATGAATAGTCTGCAAAGCATCTAACGCTTCTTTAGATGATTCACAGACTAATATCATTGAGAAGTGTTCTTTATCAACAACATAAAAAATTGCATGCATTGCTTATGTGAATTTCTAAGTGAACTTTCTTCTTCCGCTCTTGCTTACTCAGATGAATCTTTTTGAACTGCCTCTCTTTTATTGTCAGTAATCATCGGATGCGTCCACCCATGTACTACTGAATGCCAAACTTTTGTACCCTATGCTTGGATGAAGACTCTCATCCGTGATTTCCATATGAGATAGTTAGAGTCGTCCAACATTGGTGGTCTGGTTATCAATGCACTCTCTCTTATAGCCATGTTCACGAAATTCGTATCTGCACCAACTTGCTACCAAGTTCTGATTTGGTGACTCACTCTGATATCAAATGAAAAATTGACGAGATGATTGTTTCGCAAACCTTCTGATTCTTTTCTAACAAACACAAAAATCAGTAAAATTAAAAGCACAACAAATAAACAAAACTGAGATTTGTTAATTCATTTCAGCCCACCTTGCCTACGTCGCCGAGACCTTCACCCAGCTTAATCACTTTCACGAAAGTACAATAGATTTTTACGAGGCCTAACTAAGACGATACCACTTAATCCTTGAAACTATCTCCCAATCTCGCTTCCCATGAAAGGTTTTCACATCCATTAACATGACCAACTCATGGTAACCTTGACAGAGGATTTTTCTAAACAACTTTTAATAGAAGACAATTAAACAAAAAACTCAAGTTATCAATCAACTAATAACAAAACAACAATACACTTCAGATAAAAGATAAGAACAACTTCCCGAAAGGTGTAGCTCTACTGAAATACTCACTTAAAAAATCAACCGTATCTCATCATAAACTCGAAAATCACAAAAAAAAAACTTCAGCTATTTTCAACAAAAAAATAATTTACGCACACTCACAGAGACCAACAAAAGTCGTCAATAGAGACTCCCAAGATACACACCGTCAAAGAACCTCACTACAACATGCAAACCCCTTATTACCTACCCGAAAAATCCAACGGTTCCTTTGACAACTACGAACGTGATATTACACTATTTGTCAAATAATAGACTTCAATTTAGTGTAGAACTCTTTCATAAGTGTAACAATTATATCTTTTTGAAACCAAGTCCAATTAATATCTTATTATGTCCAATTAATAAATAAGATGTCAAAATTATTAGTTGAGAATTTGCACAAAAAAATATTACCCTTAGGTAGAATTGAGATCTTGAAAGTTCAAAGAAGATTAGGTAATTAGTCATAGTTACGTTACGTACTACTTACTAGTCTTTGTTTCCAATTGAGTGCTTTTAATTGCTTCTGTCTTTTACCCGAGTTGCAATTCTCTTCTAACGTATCATCTACGTCAAATTTTAAAATTTATGTTAATTCATGCAAATGTTTTACCAAATTAGCATCGTAGCAGGTGAACGAGTGGAGGTTATTCGTGTTGCGTATGGTTGGTTATTGAATGAAGGCATTTCAACAAAGTGGCTCAACTTATAAAACCAGTTTCTTTGTGAGTTTTTTAATTTAAAACATACAAAATTTGACTTGTGATTAAAAGTAGAAAGACAAGTTTGAAAACAATGGTTAATTAAGATTAGAAACATATTGAAACCATAAAAATTATTTAGATCAATTTATTATTTAATCTGAAGTTACTTGATCATTTATGTTATCTTTATATTTATTTTCAAAATTAAAGGAAGCCGTATATAATGAGATGGTAATTTTTTTTGTATATTTTGACTCAAATTTAATATATATTAATTCAACTTCAAAAATTAAAATTAAAATATTATATTTATATAATAAACTTACTATCTTTATCTTTATCTTTATCTCTTTCAGTAATTTGTAATAACTTCTGGATATAATAGTATTTTAGTCCTTTAAATTCTCAGCCACTAGAGAAAAACACTTATCATATAAGCGTTTTCAAAATCAGCCGATTGGGTTCAATCTATCAACATAATAAGCCTTTTACTAAATATAATTATCAATGATTTGACATAATCAAACAACTAAGCCTTTCAATTCGCCAAAAAATGCCTCATAAGTCATATAGCAAGCAAAGTCAAAATGTTATTATCAACAAAGAAGGTTTTGTCAGAGATTGGTTCATATATTGTTGGTGCTACCACTTGGCTATTTTAGTGAAGAATTTCAGATTTAAAATTGTTACGTTCTTGATTTTATTTGTCTTTCTTTTTTAGTTGAAATAGTTAAGAAAATCCTCTGACGAAGTTAACACGAGTCGGTCGTGTTATTGGGCGTAAAGATTTTCACGGGTAGTTAGGTTGTGGGTTGATTACATAGATTGGGTCTTTCGGGGTAGATCAATCTTATGTAATTTTTGTGAACTACAGTGAAAGAATTTCATCTGGGTGAGGGCCCCGCAGATGTAGACAAGGTGTGCCGAACTGTGCTACCAAAAGTCGGTGTCTTCGTTATTTTGCAGTTGTGATTTGTTATTTCCTTGCGTGTAGAAAAATTTGTGAATAGTTTGCGAATTGATTAACGATTTAATTATTTCACTTTTGTCTCTTTTCAACGTAGGATTACTCTGGTGGAAAAATCGGGTAATTTTTTTCTCTAAAGTAAACAACTAGTGAAGTGAACCGATTCGGTAATACCCAGGAAAGACCGCCAAACGGACTTCTAAAATAGTATTACTATTCCACGTAAAATCCACTTAAAACCCAGCCTCCTAGACAAAAATTAAGTGTACGGTGTATTTATCACAACCTAAGTTGTGTACACACACGAACAGTAAATACACCCAAATAATTAAACACAACACCACAAATATACCCGACAAATAATATTAAATACTATAAATGCAGAATAAATAAAAGAGATAAGGAAAGAATACACCCGAAAATTGATAACGAAGTTCAGCCAATTTTGCCTACTTCTCCGAGCACCACTTAAGGCAGCCTGCTCTTATTAAGAAGAGAATACTAAATTT
>JANZLX010184855.1:0-12090 GCA_025531955.1 Erythroxylum orinocense
AATTAGTTACAATATAATTAATTAAAATAAAATGTATTTATTTATTAAAATATTATAATTAATTAATTACACTATTTTAATTCATTAATATATTGTAATTAACTAATTACAAAATAATTAATTGAAATATAATTAATTATATTATATTATATATAATTAATTAATTACAATATAATTAATTTTTATTTTTCAATATTTTTTATAAACTAACCATTATCAATGGTAATGGTAATTATTTATTTATCTTAACTAACCATCATAATTATAATGATAATATCCATTCTCATTCCTCATTATATTTATTTTCATTCTTATTACCATTCTCCTATACGAACCAACTGCTCTCTTAGTGTTGTTTACGCCAAATTTTCAATTAAATAGTTCCTATGTTCCTATATAAATTTGTGGGAGCTTTATGAACTCTAGTTGAGGGAATTGTCGTATAGGAGAAGTAGAAGAAATAGGCTTGTTTGAGGGGGTAGAGGTAATATCATGTTGAGATAAGGGACAAGAGAAGTTATTATAAGAAAAAGAAAAGAAGGAAAAATCTATGCCCGAGGTGGGAAGAGAGAGAATAGAAGATAAGAATTTTTTATGAAGAAAGGAATTACGAAAAGGATAAAGATGTTCATGAAAAACAACATCCTATAAGAGATGATTTTACTAGTGATCAGTTCAAACACATTGTGACCCTTTTTACCATAGGGATATCTCGTAAAACACATGGATGGGCTTTGGCTTCAAATTTAGTTCCACGTTTTGTAGATGTAGCAACAAACAAATCAAAGGCATCCAAAAGATTTAGGAAGTTGATAAGGTGGAGATTGATGATGTAGGAATTCATAAGGAGATTTGTATTGTAAAATGAGTAATGGAATTCTGTTTATGAGGTATATGGCAATGAGAAGGCATTCACCCCATAATTGGATTGAAAGGTTGGCTTAAAAGAAGAGGGATCAAGCTGTGTCAAAGAGATGTTTATGTTTCCTTTTTAACTCTCTCATTTTGCTGTGTAATATCTCCTTGGAAAGTTTGGTGAATAATAATCTTATTGGTATAAAGTGGTCATGCTTGATTGTTACAAAACTCAAGACCATTGTCTGATCTAACAATCTTAATAGTAGCATGTAATTGTGTTTCAATGTAAGCAGCAAACACTTTAGAGATAGGGAAAACATTGCTTTTATATGATAACAAATGAATCCGTGTAGCACGAGAATGATCATCAGCAATAGTAAGGAAGTATTTATAGCCCATCATATGTAGCTTGTTGATATGGAACCCGGATGTCTACATGTACAAGTTCAAAAATACATTCAGCCCTAAAAGAACTAAGAAGAAAGGATTGTCTATGAAACTTTGCCTTAGGACAAATGAAACAAATTGAATTAGAGTTGTGTTTACAAGATTTAAGAATATAAACATATTTCATTAAGTCAAGGGGAATGTGACCTAATCTATAATGCCACAAATCAGTAGAAACATTATAAATTGTGCTACAATTATTTAAAGGAGCTGAATCAAGATTAGAAGTTTCACCACTTGTAAGTTTGCAGCATTCAACGTAATATAGTTCATCAAATTCCCTACCAAGAGCCATTGTTTTGCACACTTGAATGGACCTAAAGAACATATTCTGTGAATGTAAGCAACAAGTTAAAGGAAAGTTGTTTCGTTAATCTGCTGGCCGAACGGAGACTAAACTGAAAATCAAGGGCATGTAGTACATAAGAAAGGGTAATATCTGCGGATAATTTGACGGTACCAATGTGTTTAACTGGACTTTGCTGCCATTAGGTGTAGTAATAGTAAAGTGGTGTGGAATACGTTTATAAATATAAAAAATATCAAGATGTGGGGTAATATTGATTGACTTAAAAATTTTGAACGAAAAATGATTAAAAGTGTATTTTATTAAATGATTTATTAAGAAAATATAATTTATAAGTTATTACTAAAATGATATAAGGTTAGGTCAGATCAGCCTAACGCTTAATTACGGTTCGAAAATTTATGCTCTTTTTTATTGAAGCTCAATCAAACTTGAAGGTGAGACTAAAATCACTCAAGTTTGAGAGGGTCGAAGCCTAATTAAACCTAACCTTATTTAGATTATTTGTCTTTTTTAATTTTCAAATTAAAAAATAATAATATTTTTATTTAAAATTTTTAGAGGTAAGCAGTTAATCCTAAAAATTAAAAAAAAAAGGTTTCATCTTTCAAATTCTGTTGCTAATCCTACCCATGGTTTTGATAGTGTCAAGGATTGTTAGCACATAAAGATAAAAAGAAGAGAAGCAGCTGCGTCATTTGCTGGTGTAGACATTAGAATTCAGATCGCGACTAGCGAACTTGTTAAAGACCATCGACTTGGTTTCTAATCCGAACAAACTTAGATTTAGATACTTAAGACTATTAGCAACAACTGATTATCCCTTATTATACCTAAATAATAAATAAAATAACATTTTTAAACTATTGTTATATTTTAATTACATCAATCAATATCTTTAAAAAATTTCGCAAAATTTAAATAGAATTAATAATATTTAGCTTTAAATTGACAATTTTTAATTTTTAATTTTATAATTTAATTTAATTTAAGAACCTTGTGTTACATTCCTTCTTATTGATGTGCATATACTCGAATGATTAACCAAAATTTCAGAGAACACAACACGAAATAGGATATGCCGTGTGGACAGCGATGTTCCCAAAACTTTGGAGTGCGGTTTCACAGGCAGCTGCAAATTTACCCTCCATAGTTATCATATTTTATAGCAATTGTTTTTTTTTAGCAATTATTTCACAGGCAGATGCAAACTTTGGAGTGCCGTGTGGACAGCGACCGTTGAAATTCAAACACGCTACAATTTTTTTTTTAATTAAAGGAAAGCAGAAATACTACAGACCACATTACTAATCTGGCGGCGCAGTATCCGATATAGCCCCGAAAAAGAGACGTTGGCACCAAACACGCTCCAATTGAACAACATCTCTCATTTGACAGTGGAACACAACCTATCATCAGGGACAACTCGGCTTCGCCATGTCCTTTTCGTGGTCGTAACACGCAAGCTTCCCCCCTGCATATAAAGAAACAACTAAACCTCCGTTAAAGCACTCGTCATCTTACTCTTTTCTTCTCTTCACATTTCTACTGATTAATACCCTTTAAGTGATTGGCGTTCTACTTTATATCTATGGCGTTCTTCACTCTAGAGATCGTCATCTTCTCCGCAGAAAACTTGAGTCTTGATAAAAAACCAGTGAAAAGAAACACCTTTCTTGTAGTGAAGACTGACCCTTTTAACAGCAAATCCACAAAGGCAGACTTTGAAGGAGGAAGCTCTCCTTCATGGAACGAGAAGCTGGTAATGGTCATGCCAATGCACGCTCGGTTCATAACCCTTCAAGTGCTGTGCAGGGTTGGGTCTGTGGACAGAGTTATTGGTACCGTGGACGTACCGGCTTCTGATTTCTTAGGGAAATACTGTTCGGCGCCGGAGAGCTACGAACACATCTTGAGTTATCGACTGAAGAACGAGAAGGGTGAGAAAAATGGTATTGTTAATCTTTCCATAAAGGTCTCCGACCAGGGGGGTCCGGCTCCAGTTACGAGAAATAATAAATCGAAACCATGTGCTTCGTCGTCGAAGCCAGTGATGGGAGTGCCCGTCGGCGCCAGTCGCCATGATGGCGGAGTGGTAATGGGGATTCCCGTCTATTCCGGTGCACATGGTTGAACTCCATCTCTCTCTCTCCTTTTTGGATTAAACCACCCGTTATCCGCGACAGATGGGACCGACTCACTCTCTTTGACACACTCTTGACACACTCAGTACTGTTACATTTTGCAACGTAATGTGTTCAAACGTTTGTAAAAAGTGTACGTAGATGGCAGAAAGTAAACAGACGACAATAGAAAGACTTGTGTTGTTTATGGGAGATATTTGTTCCGATTTATTGGCTCTTCTCTGTATATATTAATATACAAAAGAATAAAAAGAATTCTGTTACATTTATGAAACAAATTGGTTATTTATCCATTAAAATTTTGTTGACGTCGGAAGGAAGTTTTCTCCAACACCCCCAAGCTGGAGAATGTTGGCTGAAAGAAGTGAAAAAATAACCACAACAATATGGCATCCATCTCATGCAAATTTAACAATATGGCATCCATCTCATGCAAATTTACGTAAGATACATGCACGTGCATAGTAGTGAAAATTTAATCAAAAATATAAGTACTTCCAGCCATTGCCTACCAAAGTCTAAATGTTTCTAAGTTTTTGAATCTTCTATCCTCAAACTCTTCACGTAAGCGATGGTGTAAAACAGCGTGAATAAAGGATAGAGATCCAAATAATGTTTATATCTGTTTGTCATACCTACTTGGTCTCTGCCCATCACAGAAAAAGAAGGTCGGGTATATGAGTAACAAGATGCGCGTGTGTTAGGTGTTAAAGTATTAAATGGACCATACAGTCATAAGTGAACAGTAAAAAAAGGTTAGGTAAAAATTTTACATTCTTTCAGTTGGTCCATTTAACCCAATATTACATATAATAAGAAATCAAATATATAAATCATGGCAATAGGTCCTCTTATAGTGAATATTATCTTCCATGTATTACAAATATAAAATTTCTCATTATTAGCCTTTAAACTAAATGAATAAATCTTATGTTTATTCTAGGTCCAAAATCTCAAAAACAATCAAAATATGTGTGCACAAAATTAATGAGAAAATATCAAACTAAATAAGAGTTTATTGAATCAACAAATGTACAACAAAATCACATTATGGAATCAAATCCTACTTGCCCTACGTGATCTTTAAATTGCTTAGGTACCATGCCCTTAGTTAAAGGATCCGCAATCATCAAATCAGTGCTAATGTGTTCTATGACAACTTTTCTTTCCTTAAAACGTTCTCTTATGACTAAATACTTAATGTCGATATGCTTACTTCTACTTCCACTCTTGTTATTTTTAGCCATAAAGACCGCAGCAGAGTTATCGCAATGCAACCTTATTGACTTAGAAATTGAATCAACAACTCTAAGCCCAGATATGAAACTCTTCAACCATACACCATGCGAGGTGGCTTCAAAATATGATACAAACTCAACCTCCATAGTGGAAGTAGCAATCAAGGTCTGCTTGGCACTTCTCCAAGATACAGCTCCACTAGCTAGCATGAATATATAACCATATGTTGATTTCCTTGAATCAATGCTGTCAGCAAAGTCTGAATCGGAGTATGCAATTACTTCCAAGTTCTTAATTTGTATGTACAAAAGCATGTAGTCCTTTGTACCTTGAAGATATCTCAGCTTTCCAGTGGTTAATACCTGGATTATTCTGATATCTTCCTAACATTCCAATAGCATATGCAATATCAGGTCGGGTGCAACCCTGAGCTTACATAAGGCTTCCAACAGCTGAAGCATATGCAATGATTTTCATGTGTTCCCACTCAAAGTCATTCTTCAGGCATTGATTCAAACTGAATCTATCACCCTTAACTATGTTGATATAGGTCTCTTAAGACAAACCTAAAATGCATCGAGATCTTTCTCTATGGATCTTGATGCCAATGACATAAAATGCCTCGCTTATATCTTTCATATCAAAATTCTTTGAGAGAAATTGTTTCACCCCATATAGTAAATCCTTATCATTAGTCGCAAGCAAAATTTTATCCACGTATAACATAAAAAAACAAGTCTTACTCCTACTGACCTTTTGGTATAAACACTGATCCACTATATTCTCTTCAATACTGAATGAAGTGATAACTTCGTAAAATTTTAAATACCACTGCCAGGCTTGTTTTAACCCATATATGGATTTATTAAGCTTGCAGACTAAATGCTCATCATCATTAGAGGAAAATCTTTCAGGTTGTTTCATGTAAACCTCTTCCTCTAGTACACCATTAAGGAATGACATTTTTACATCCGTTTGATGTAACTCATGATTAAAAAGAGCTATGAATGCCATGATTACATGAAAAAATCTTCCTTAAATATAGGAGAAAATGTCTCCATGTAGTCAATTCCTTCCCTCTGAGTGAATCCTTTGACAACAAGTCTTACTTTATGTCTCTCAGTGTTGCCTCGTAAGTCTTTCCTTGCCTTAAATACCCAGCTACATCTAATGGTTTTGACACCAGTTGGCAACTCAACAAGATCCCAAATTTGATTAGATACCATAAAATCCATCTAATCCTTCATAGCATTGTACCACAAGTTCGATTCCTTAGAACTCATGGCCTGCGAAAATGTTTATGGATCATTTTCGACTCCAATGTTGTAATGTAACTTTGTAGATACACGACATAATCACTAGGTATGCTGACCTTCTAACCCTAGTGGATCTCCTCAATGTTGCATTATCATCCTCACGAGGAATTTGTTGCATAACCTGCTGTTCAACTGGTTGCTCAACAATTTTGATTGTTCCTCATTTACAACTTGATCTACTGGATTAGTTTAATAGCTTGTGAAACTTCAATAATTGGTTGTTCCACACCCGTTTGAACTTGAGAGGTGTGAATGACAATCAATCTATCACATGAACTAGAGGGTTAAACTTCATAATGGCTCCTTTCAGAAACTATGTCCGGAAAATGACCACTCCCACTGATCAAGTCATTCTCAAGAAAATTTTGCATTTCTTGGTTCCACAATTCTAGTGCTGTGAGATGGACAACATAATCTATATCCCTTAGACCTTTCAGCATATCCAATGAAATACCCATTAACGGTCCTTGGGTCTAGCTTCTTCTCATGTGGGTTGTAAATTCTCACTTCAGATGGGCATCCTCATATGCGTATATGCCTCTGACTCGATTTCCAGCCTTTAAATAACTTAAAAGGTGTCTTGGAGATAGCCTTGGTTGGAACCCAGTTTAATATACGCACAACCGTCTTTAAATCTTCAGTCCACTGGAATTGAGGAAGTTTTGTGTTACTTCTCACCATTTCCATTAAGGCTCGGTTTTTTCTTTCTGCCACACCATTCTGATCTGGAGAATCAGGCATGGTGTATTGGACAACAATCTCATATTCTTGAAGAAACTTCGCAAAAGGACTAGGTGCTTGTCAACTTTTAGTGTATATACCATAGTACTTTCCCCCTCTATCTGACTTCACGATTTTAATCAGTTTTTCACATTGATTCTCCACTTTAGCCTTAAACGTTTTAAAGGCATCTAAAGCTTCGTCCTTAGAACTAAGAAAGTAGAGATAAATATATCATGAATAGTCTTCTATGAAGGTGATAAAGCATTTTGAACTACTTGCGTCCAGGTCTGGACAACAAATATTTGTATGTATGATTTCTAACATGTTTGTACTCCTCTTGGCACCCCTTTTAGACTTGTTAGTTTGCTTACCTTTAATGCAATCTATGATAATCTCAAAGTCAGCAAAATCCAAAATACTAAGTACCCCTTCATTTACTAATCTCTTAATTCTCTCAATGGAGATGTGTCCTAATCTACGGTGCCACACACATAGAGGATTCTTCATTCATAACACATCGTTTCAATCCAGCAGTGACATACATCGAATTATAGGCATCACCATTTTGCAACTGAATGGAATAAAGACTATAAGATAATGTACCATAACCAATAACTTTATATTCATTACATAAACTGAAACCAGAATTTGAAAAGTTAAAGAAAAAAACCAAAAGGTACAAGTCTTCACACAAAAATCAAATTTCTAGAGAAATTTGGAACACATAAGGTATTTTCCATGGACAAAATAAAGTCATTGCTAAAAAACAAACTACAAGTGTCAATGGCTTCCACATGTGAACTCGTCTTGCTTCCTAAATAGAGAAATTGTTCACTTCCTACCGGCTTCCTTAGGTTTTGCATACCCTACAAGATATTTGAAACATGAATTGTAGAACCAGAATCAATCCACCATGTGTTATCATTAACATCAATCATATTAGACTCATAACAAACAAATGAAATTTGAGTACCTTTCTTCTCGAGTTAGTTCTTAAATTTAGCGCAGTCTTTCTTCATGTGTCCCCTCTTCTTGCAGAAGAAACATTTTGACAGCTTCTTTATATCAGGTTGAAGAGCAACTTTGCCTTTTCCCTTATTTTTGGCATCATCTTGCCTCTTCTTTCCCGAAACGGTCAAATTGACCTTTTCACCCTTTTCCATCAACAACCTCCCCTCTTATTGCACACATATGGTCAACAGTTCATTGATCAACCACTTGTCCTCATGTGTGTTATAAGAGATATTGAAAGGATTGTATTGTTGAGGTAGACTGCACAGAATATAATGCACTAGGAACGATTCCGATAGAGTAACCTTCAACGCTTTCAGTTGAGCCACTATGTCCCTCATAAGCATGATATGATCACGTACGCCCTTTATCTTAGTGAGTCTCAAGGATGACAACTGCATAATCAAAGTGCTGGCAAGGGCCTTATTAGATGTAGCGAATTGCTCATCAATGACCTTTAATAGATCTCTCACATGACTATGTCGTTCGACAGAACTACGAATGCCAACAAATATCTAGGTCTTTATGAATACCACGGAAAGACGATTAGATCTCTCCCACTTTACATTAAGAGCAACAGCTTCTAGAGTGCTGGTTTCAGTCATATTCGGTGGTTCGTTCTTTCTAATAACATAGTCTATATCCATCCAGCCCAAATGACGCAGAATTCTCCCCTTCTACACTTTATAGTTGTCACTTCTCAATTCGAGAATATCACACTTAATATCAGAAATATTAACTATTTGAGTAACTGCAAATTGAGAAATACAAATATATGCTCGTTATATATATTTCGAGATTAATAATAATTCATGGTTTATCAATGTAAATCATGAATTTAACAGATGAATCTAGTGACATAAGACTTGCCTATCGGCCAAAGTTCTGCTCAATGATATTCATCCAAAACTTTATGACAAAATTATTGAATTATGTTTCTTTTCTTAATTCCTGTGGGTAGATTAAGAAATATAATTCCATATTTTATCCTAATTAATCATACAAATATAACAAAATTCCTGTAGGTAAATTTTATCATATCACGTATAATTAATTACAATTAATGATTTAATTTGATCTTAAACTAAATATATAAGTGTAATTAATTTGAGACGTTGTGACTACTCTCAATTAATTAAAATCATATTATCACTAACATTATCTTAAGCTTTAAATTAAAGGCTAAATATTTACATCAATTAATAAATAATGCAAATAAATCAAATAATAATGCACAAAATATTTAATCTAATTTTGCATGTATAATAATCATGAATTTATACACACAAAAGTTTCAATTAATCACATGCAAAATTAAACAATTCTAATATGCATGTCAAAAACTTAAATTCTATATAAGACATACGTAATTAAAAATTAATATTTTCATAAAATATTAATATCAAAATGATTTTTATAATTAAAAACACAACATAAGGGTTAGGACTTGATTAACCCAATTAATAATTAATATTAATAAATATTTTTTAATAATAAAAAAGATTTATTAATATTAATAATTATTGTTTAAAAAGGGAAAAATCGTGTTGTAATAATAAAAATATTTATTAATATTAATTTTTGTTAATATTAATAATTATTGCTTTAAAAAAGGAAAAATCGTGTTGTTTTCAACCTCCAGTCGGGTCGGAGCCCCGACGCTCCAGACCAACAGAGGACGCCGGAGGTATGAAGGTCGGCAATAGGACAACGTTGACTATACGACGTGTGTGAGACGTCGGAGAGCCACCCATGCGACGTTGCATGGATTGCGATGTTCAAAGCTATCACCTTCGATTATCGTCCCTCCCCCTCCTCACGGTCTAGACGACGTCGAGTGCTCCATGGAGCACAAAAACACGATTTTAACGTCTCCAGAAGGTAAAAAATGTCAAAAAAAATCAACAACCTCAACTTATGTATCATGATAGAAAATTCAACAAAACAGAGTATAGCAGAGACATTTCTTTCACGATTCATAAGCAAGGTAGAGGCATTGCTCAGGCTCTGATACCAAAATGAAACAATAATGTATAGCAATGGAAATTTAACCAAAAACATAAATACCTCTAGCCATTGCCCACCATAGTCTAAATGTCTCTGAGTTTCTGAATCTTTTATTCTCAAGCTCTTCACGTAAGCGATGGTGTAAAACAACATGAATAAAGGATAGCGACCCAAATAACGTTTATATCCGTTTTTCATACCTACTTGGTCTCTGCCCATCACAAGGAAAGAAGGTCGGGTATATGGGCAACAAAATGTGCGTGAGTTAGGTGTTAAAGTATTAAATAGACCATATAATCATATGGGAACAATAGGAAGGTTAGGTAAAAATCTTACAAGAAGAAGACAACATTCTTACCTCGAATAGAAGCTACCAATGATGAGCAGTAGGTGGATTTTAGTGAGAACATCAGCAAGTTGACATTTTGTGGGGCAAATATATGAGCAACGACAAACCTTCCATGATTTTATCACGAGTGAAGTGACAATCCAGCTCTATATGCTTAGTTCTCTCGTGAAAAATCAGACTCTTAACTATGTGCAAATCACTTTAATTGACACAGTGTAAGAGAATAAGCTTAAGATTTACGATATTCAATTTCTCCAAAAGCCTTACGAGTTATGTAACTTTAAAGGCACCTTGTGACATGGCTTTAAATTCAACTTCTGTAGATGATTTTGGATAATCCTCCATTCCTCTCATAATCCAAAGAAATGGGAGAGAGGAATGAGAGTGAGAGCTATATTTTTATTTTTTTTATATATAGAGGATAGATAAAAGATATAATTATGAGCTAAATAACTTTATAAGTAAAGCTTTAATTTCAATAATTAAATTTATAGTAAAATCAATTAATTATATTATAACTAATTATTTAATTACAATATAATTAATTAAATTATTATTATTATTTATTTATTTACATTATATTTAGTTAAAATATTATTTTTAATTAAAATACAACTAATTAAAATATAACTATTCATTAATTAAAATATCATTTTTCATTAATTAAAATATTGTAATTAATTAATTACAATATAATTAATTAAAATATTTTTATTATTTAATTAATTACATTAAATTGTATTAAAATATTATTATTAATCAAAATAGAACTAATTAATATATAACTATTCATTAATTAAAATATTAGTTAATTAACTATTATTATTAATTAATCAATTGCAATATAATTAATTAAAATATAATTCATTCATTAATTAAAATATTTTAATTAATTAAAATATAATTCATTCATTAATTAAAATACAATTCATTTTGTAATTAATTAATTACAGTATTTTTTACAAACTAAACACTATCAATGATAATAGTAATCATTTTTTCATCTTAACCAGCCATTATAATTATAATGATTATATTCATTCTCATTCTTTCCTATATTTATTCTCATCCTCATTTTCATTATCTTCTGTGAACTAAACATCTCCTAAATCTGGCTTGAGCTTCAATCAACTCTGGTCAAACACGTTGATTGACCTAGTTCCTCCCTCACCCAAATTTCATCTTTCAAATTCTGTTGCTAATCCTACTCATGGTTTTGATAATGCAAAGGGTTGTGTTAGCACATAAGCATACAAAAAGACAAAAAGCTGCGTAAAGGGTTGTTAGCACATAAACATACAAAAAGAGAAAAAGCTGTGTCATTTGCTAGTTTAGACATTAGAATGCAGATCTGAGACTAGCGAACTTGTTAAAGACCATTGACTCGTTTTTTTTAATTTACAAAAAAAATGAAAATTACACAACCGCCTTAACTATCGCAGTGTGACTTGGTTTTTCTATTACGAACAAACAAACAAGCCTAAAAAATTGACACTTAGACAATTAGCAACAACCGATTATCCCTTATTATACCTAAATAATAAATAAAATAATGTTATAAAATCGAAACTAAAATTTCAGAGTATTTGGGAGAGAATAATTATTCTTATATCATTCATTCATCCATTCTCTTACATCAAACCTTCTATTTATAGTACATTTCAAATACCTACTACACATGTGACCATC
>JANZLX010184920.1:0-12083 GCA_025531955.1 Erythroxylum orinocense
GTGTCGCATAATTGTATTCTGAAATTTCTGTAAAGGATGCTTGTATTTGTAATGAGCCCAATTTGGTTATGGCTTTTTTTTCATTAAATGATTGTAATAACTGAAAATGTTTATTTCTAAACGTGGGCTCAGATTATTACTGTTTATTCTGCGCGAATGAATGTTTTTACAAAAAAAATCGTATACTGAGTTTTGACCGACTCATGTAGTACGCCACCCTTGCGGGGCACGGGCTCGGATATCACCAACGATATCGGGTTCGGGTCACGTGGGAGTGGGGTGTTACATTTTGAGTGGATAAAACCGAGTCCATTGGATGGATATGACCATGGTAGTTAAATTAAATAAATTCTAATGCCTTATAAGGGATTAGACATGATTTATAGGCTCATGAGACACTTAAAAAGCTTAATTGAAAAAGTTGATTTACATAAGGGTTTATTTGTAAATTGTCAAAAGTTAAAGGACTTAAATGTAATTTTTCAATTCTTGGAGGGCCAATATGTAATTTTATGAATTTATGGGACTTAATTATTATCTCCAAGAGTCCAAGGACCAAAATAAAAATAAAATTTTGGAGATTTCTAAATTTTGGACTTAATTCCAAATTTAGGAAAGTTTGGAGGGTATAATGGTAATTCACATACCTAAGGAAAAAATGGTAAATTTATCATGCTTGGTCAGAGAAGATTCAAATTCTAGACTCTTCTTGTGTATGAACATGCACCCCCCATTTAAGACTTAAAACATTTAGTTTGAATTAAAAGAAAGGAGAAGAAAGGAAAAAAGAGAGGAAAGAGAGGAAGTTTTGGTCATCACCAAAATTCACCCTTCTTTTGATTTTTCAAGTCAAACCAAGGTGTTCTAAGCTAATTTGGGGTCAAGGAACTCAAAAATCTCATTAGATTTGAGAAATTCTCAAAGGATTGGAAGATATCACCAAAGGAAGTTTTAGGTAAATTTTGTCTCATCTCTCTCTACATTAGGATTTTGAGTTTGGTGTTAAGATATGTTGTTCTCCATGCTTTATTGTGCATGAAACATGGTTTATATGAATGAAATATGTCATGGAGAGGGTTTTTTAAGTCAAAACCGAAATTGTCCTCTTTAGGTGACACTTTGTGAATTTTTTAATATCTTTTGAAATTGATGGCTTAAATGAACTTTATGATGTTAATTATGATGATGGAAAATGAGGAAGAAGTACATTATAAGGAGGCTTTCAAGTTTATGCCTTTAGGTGTTTGATAAAATGCCTAAGTGAACTTGGCTTTGGATTTAAGGATTGTGATGGTGTGCATTGGAAAGAGGCTTTAATGTTTACTTAGAGTGAATTTGAAATGTTACCTAGATTGATGAATAATGGCCTAATATGATTGGATAAAGATGTGCTTAATTATGTTATGAAATGAGTAAGTTTGGATTAAAGGCATTAAATGCCTTAGAAAAAAACAAAAGAGAAGCTAATGTGATAGTGTATAAATATGAAATTTATGTTTAAGCAATAATTTCATCGTATGTCTTTTTATGTATAAAGGCTCGAGAGTTGTGAATGAAGGAGCTCGTACCGAGAATTTTTGGAGTAAGAAAGTGTATACCTTCTTTTGAGGTGAGTTGGGAAAACCGTATTTCTCAAATAGGATTAGATCACTCTAAGACAAGTATGATGACTGGTATGTGAATTTTGAACCTAAGCAGGCAATATATGGTAGAATTGAATTTCAAATGAATGCAAATTGTTTTGAACAACTATGCATTCAGAATACAAAAGATAACTTTTATTGTATGAAATAATGTTTCAACATGATTTTTGAAACTAATATTTTTATTACATATTTTGAGAAACGTTATTTTGTTAACAAATCTGAGTTTAAAGTGCAAAGAATAATGCTTTATTTGATGAAACTACATTTTTAAATAACTTTGCACTTGGATTGCAAAAGAAAACTTTTATTGCATGAAATAATGTTTTCAAAATTACTTATGCATAAATGAGTCATATATTCTGCATGTATTTGTTCTCTTTTGGCTTAGAGCCACCACGACATGGTTTTCATTTTATCGATTGAACCGATAAATAAAGACATAGTGCCTTACTTGATATTTGTACTTAATATTTGTTTATGATTTTTCTGATTGGTGAGGAAACGATTGGCCAATCGTGTGCTGGGCACAATTGATTACGATTAAGCGATCCCTGTACCCTTGACGCTGGTACATTAAAGTCGAGTCACCGTATCGACACCTTTCTACGGGACTCGCGGGTGATTCCACACCTAGGGTCTGAACACCGACGAGGTCATCACCTAGGGTCGTGATGCTCTTGTCGACTGTAGTCCGGTCTCACCACGGATGAAAGTCGAGCCAACACCGAGTATCGGTGGGTGTGCACATTAGTTTGGCCGATTAATGGTGTCACACATGATTTTTTTGGCTTGTCCTAATATTGGTTTTCCTATTGATATTTGATTGATACATATGATGTTTTTATGCTTTTGTGTACTGGAAACTGAAACCTAAGTTCACCAGATGGGTGAGTAAATAGGCTAGGCCTATGGCTCCTCACCAGTATACACCGAGTCATAGGCTGGGCCTATGTGTTTTTTTTGTCATGTATACTCACTTCATAGGTTATCTACATTGTCTTAGTATGAATCGAATTCTATTTGTGATATATGTTTTTTCCTGCTCACTGAGTACCTAATGTACTCACCCCCTTTACTTTCCAACCATGCAGATTAATTTAGTAAGTTTGAAGCTCTGAGTGGATCATGCAGTCTTTTGACATTTTCGGGGTATTACTGCATGTGGGTAGTTTCTTATTTTGTACTTTTGTTGTCTAGTGGCTCATGAATTGTGTTTATGTAGATACGCTTTATGATTTTGTAAGCTAACTTTTGATTGCCTTATGTTTTGTAAAAGATTTTATGTATGAACTTTTGATACTGTTGTTGAGATTGCCGAGGGTTGAGATTGCCTTGAGTGGACTAGAGAGTCCTGGAGTTATGGTTAGATGTGAATATAGAAGTGTGCCTGAAATCGTTTGTAGGTTTTGGGATTTTTAAAAATATAGTCGTTATGCTGCCCAAATTTTTCAAAAAAAAAAGGGGAAAAGAATTTGATATTCAGTTAGCCTTGCATAGTCGGATTAAGGATACTGTTAGTGTCCTTAGCCTGATTATGTGGCAGTTGTCATGGGCTCGATGTGGTACCGGGTCGTGACATGTGGCATATGATGAAGCACTGCCTTCGATAACAACAACTGATTAAGATAATGAAGAGCATCCTTCGGTTCCTAAAAATACACCTATAGTATCTTCGGAATCACAAAATCAAGAAAATCTTTCTGAAGCAAGGATAGAGCAGGCTCCTTCATCTCAGCAGGAGCCTATGCAACGAAGAACACCAAGAGAATAGAGGGGTCAAAATACACATCAATACATTATAGGAGACCCTCCTGAAAGTCTAAGAACCAGATCTTCCTTCGAAAACAATCATCTTACCCTCATCTCATAATAAGAACTAAAGACTATTGATGAGGCTCTTATTGATGAAAAATGGGTTTCAGCCATGAAAGAAAAACTAGATCAGTTTCAAAAAAACAAAGTCTGGAATCTAGTTCCTTGTCCATAAAACAAGTCAATCATTGGAACTTGTTCGGTATTTCAAAACAAACTTGACGAAAATGGTAAGATGATACAAAACAAAGCTAGACTTGTAGCTCAAGGTTATAATCAACAAGAAGGTATTAATTTTGATCAAACTTATACGCCTGTTGCTAGATTAAAATCAACTAGAATTTTACTTGCCTTCGTATGCTATACAAAATTTAATTTATTCCAAATGGATGTTAAAGCCCCTTCTTAAATGGATATATTAACAAAGAAGTGTTTGTTAAACAACCTTCAGGTTTTCAAGATGAAAACCATCCTGATTACGTGATGAAGTTGACTAAAGCTCTGTATGGTCTAAAGCAAGTTCCTTGAGTATGGTATGAAAGGCTAAGTAACTTTTTTCTTGAGAATAATTTCGGAAGAGGAAAGGTAGATAAAACCTTATTTATTAAGAAAATAGAGAACGATTTATTCATAATGCAAATATAAGTTGATGACATATTATTTGGCATTACTAATCAATGCTTATATGAAAAATTCTTAGCTTTAATGCAGGGGTAGTTTGAAATGAGTATGATGGGAGAACTATCTTTCTTTCTAGGGTTGCAAATTAGGCAAATAGAAAAAGGAATCTTTATCACTCAAGAAAAATACAAAAAGGAACTCATCAAGAAATATCATTTTGAGAATGCCAAACTGATAGGTACTCCTATGTATTCTGGAACTAAACTTGATAGGGATGAAGAAGGCAAAGCTACATATGAGAAAAAGTACAGAGGAATGATTGGACCACTACTATATCTCAAAAGCTCAAGATCAGATATTATGTTTAGTGTGTGTCTTTGCACATTCTTTTAATCAAAAACCAAAAGAGAGTCACCTTCAAGTAGTCAAAATGATCTTTTGCTATCTTCGTGGAACTATGGATTTGGATTATGGTATCCAAAATTTGATTTTTTTTACATAACTGACTTTTGTGATGCAGATTATGCAGGTAATAAAGTTGATAAGAAAAGCACAAGTGGTTACTGCCAATTTCTTAGAGGATTTCTAGTTTCTTGGTCTTGTAAGAAATAACATTGCATAGCGCTTTTGACAATTGAAGCAGAATATATAGCAGCTTCCAGTTGTTACACTCAAATCTTATGGATGAAATGTCAACTCCAGGATTTTTTTTTAAACTTTGATCATTTTCCTATAAATCTCTTTAAAAGTGTTGTGCATCATTCTAGGACTAAGCATATAAAAATCAAACATCTTAAAGATTATGTTTTAGAAGGAACCATTGGTCTTTTGCATGTTAAAACTAAAAATCAAGTAGCTGATATCTTTACTAAGCCACACTCTGAAGATAGATTTTGTTTGTTAAGAAAAGAGCTTGGTATGTGTAGATTATTTGATATTAACTCTGTATGAAGATTTTATGTTACTTCTCCTTGCATATATTAGCAGGCTCCTTTTAATATGTTTTTATGGTAAGCTTCTCTTAGTTTGGAAGGCCCGATTAATTTAGAAGGTTTCTCTTAGTTTGGAAGGCCCCTTTTAGTTTGGAAGGCCCCCTTTTAGACTAGAAAGCTCCTCTTAGTTTAATAGGGTAAAATACATGTGTCTTAAATGGGCAGTTGTTAAATAGTGTTGTTTTCGTTTTTAAAACACATGTGTTGTTCTGACAACTCTTTTTTACTTCTTTATCCAATTCTAATATACTTCTTGATTGTTTAGTTCTTCCCCTTCTTTTTGATAATGACAAACGGGAACAATTAAGAGATTATATATTTTGATATATTTTGCATGATGTTAATCTTGCATGATGAATTGCTAATTGTTGAAATATTGTTGTTCTGAATATGTGAAATCAACTTGTGATATGCCTAAGTTATCTTTCAAACGATAAGCTCCTTATTAGAAGTTATAAGAAATGCTCCTTCTAATCACGGTTGACTTATAAAGATTATAGATATCTTTCGAAATCCTTTATTATTATTTGAATTTTAAAAATATATCTATTATTGCTTGTCATCATAAAAAAGGGGAAGATTATTAGCACAAGGTTTATTATTAATGATTTTGATGATAACTAAATAATATTTCAAATTTCAAATTGGATTTAATTCCTTGTATAGGTAATGATATAATTCTTAAAAGGAAATGATATCATAGGATAAATGCTTCATTTCTTGCAAAAACTTTTTTAATGAACTTACCCTGTTAGAAATGATTAACATCCAGAAGGTCTTACTCATTCTAACAATTAGCTCCAGAAATTTTTTAAAAATGTTTTCTCTTAACGTTTGAATATTGGAAGATTCCAGTGGAGATTATATCAAAGATTTGTTAGATTCAAAGTCAACTTAGAATTAAAATGAAGCAACGACTAGTTGAAGAAAATGTTAATTTAGGGAAAAGTTATTGCACCTACGATCAAAACATATATTTGCGAAATACTTCAGTAGCATCAATATTCTTGAAAGTCATATTCACCCCCCTCTTGCTTGTGTTTTCTTTATCAAAGAACAAGTCCCTAAATGTCAGAATGAATTAAATAAAAAGATGCCAAAGAAACAGAATCAATGTTAGTAAAATGTAAAGTATGATTTTTGTAAAGTTGGCATGAGATATAATTAATATTTCCATTTTAACTTAACATAAAGAATTGTTAGAAATTAAAGATTAAAGTCTAAGGTTAGGAATATGACCGAAACGAGAGTGCCAAATACTATATGTAACAGCACCAATAATAAGTTTGGATGGAAGGTGAAGGGAGGCAAGTTCAAACAGTCATCTAACCTTACGTCATGTCCTAAGGATCATGCCCGTCTAGGATCCAGCCTAGTACAACCATGACTTGAAAAATATAAGTTAATACCAATTTCACATAATTGACTAACTGAAATAAGAGTTAGTGAGAGTTTAGGAACAAGAAAAGTATCACGCAAAGTTAGCATAGATGTTTGAATAGTGCCTACATTTTGGAAATTCATAGTAGAATTATCAACTTTGTAGACAATATGTGAAATTGAAGGAGTTTTTAAGGAGTCTAATATGTAAGAGTTGGAGGTCATATGGTTACAACATGCATAATTAAGATACCATAAAGAAGAAGCACCTAGTGTTACAAACAAAGCAGATAAGGAAACAACGCCAAATTATGTTTGAAGTTGCTGCAAAAGAGCTTGAAGATCTTTCAAAGAGATTTTAGGAGATGTAGATGTATTTTCCATTGTACCCTCTGTGGCAACAGTAGCGACAGTAGAATGTGTGAACTTAGCAGAATTATTTTGATTGGGTTGTTTTCTACATTTAGATATATGGTGACCATTCTTTTTACAATATTTGTACAGTTCCTTCTTCTTAGTTGTGTTCTAAAAAGCATGATAAGAGGAGGCTTGAATGGCAAGAACAACATCAATAGACGGAATAAATTTCTTCATTAAAAGGGTGTTTAACTAGGTTTTTTCCATTATCAATTCTTTGATTATTATATCAAGATTTGGTAAAGATCCTTGATGAAGAAAAGAACTACAAATGGGTTCAATCTCATCTCTTAAATGGGATCAAACTCATTTATGAGAGTCATTAAGAGATGTCAAATATGCTTTTGATCACAAAGATTGACCTAGATTGTGGCTGCTTGGGTAGTAGGCCAAGTAGGGTACCAAGTGCCAATTAATCCCAAAGTTCTTGTAATTCAAATATATAACTATGGATGGTTTAACTAGGTTGTTATTTCATACGATGAAATCATCTATAAAGTTAAAATTAATTGACATCATCAGATATAAAATAACAACTTTTAAGAAAATCTTATACCTCTTTGGCAGTATCAAACCGTCAAAAATCAAGCTTGATTAACTTGGCACAGGTATTATGAAACCATGTTAGAATCTGATGATTCATACCATCCCAAGATGCTATACATTCTACGAACATATCTTCTACTTCATTTGGCCTTTGAGTAAGTTTAGGTACTTGAAGTAAATCACGCGTTAATATAGACTTTACATTCAATATACAAAATGCATAAGAAGGGAGGTTGAATTGTGTATCCTTTTTCTCGAATACAATCCCCTTTTAAATTTTTTTGAAAACTTGCTTTTTCTCAAAAACTATTGAGTAAGAATCACGATGTATTGTGATTCACTTCTATATATTTATATAAAACAATAGAAATTAAAAGTCGAAAGTTAGATAGTAGAAGTTGACACAACAATTTTATCCTGGTTCACCCCAAACTGTGAGCTATGTTCAGTCCTCAGAATCCTTTATGAGATTTCACTATACTTCTAAAAAATACAAGTTTTCTTTTCACTGAGCCTCTTCAGGTCTCTTTCAGCAAGTATTGTTTCTCACTTAGCCTCTTCAAGCTCTCAGCTTTTCTTCTCTCTTACAGAGGAATATTGCAAGCTTTGTTAAAGAAGATAATAGCTCTAGAGTTTAGCACAATGAATACAGTATTTCTCAAAGTCACTAGCTTTTTAAAAATCTCTAACTTTTTTAGTCTTCGACTCCAACTCGTATTTATAGCCTTCGTCTTCAACTGCTTCTTGATAACCACTTCTTTCTTCTTGTTTCTTGATCTTTGAAGAAACAGTTATTCAGTTGAGTTCTGTAACTAACTCAAACTGATTAACTATCCGATGTAGTATCGGGTCTTCGTCTTAGTTTTTCTTTCGTCTTATTTTTTGCTCTGCTTCGTCTTACTTTCTTGCATCTCATTTTTTGCTCCGCTTCGTCTAACTTTCTTGCGTCTCATTTTCTGCTCCGCTTCGTCTTACTTTCTTGCGTTTTATTTTCTGCTCCGCTTCGTCTTACTTTCTTGCATCTCATTTTTTGCTTCGCTTTGTCTTACTTTCTTACGTCTCATTTTTTGCTTCGCTTCGTCTTACTTTCTTACATCTCATTTTCTGCTTCCGCTTCATCTTAGTTTCTTTCGTCTTAGTTTCTTTCGTCTCACTTTTGCTTCCGCTTCGTCTTAGTTTGACTTCTGCTTCTGTCTTACTTTCTCTTCAGCTTCTGTCTCATTTTCTTCCGTCTTGCCAAAACGGTTCATTACTTTCTAATATTATTATTATTTGATTTTCATCAAAATTATTAATCGTCAAGTCATTTTGACTTAACAATCTCCCTTTTTTTATGATAACAAATAATCATAGTTTTAGAAGGATAATCAAGTATTATTTATGAGAAAATATACAATTTGAAAAAAATTATAAACTTTACTATCTTCTATATGCTTGTCTTCTTCTTCTCTTCTTCCTTTTCTCTTCTTATCTTCTCCCCCTATCTTTCTCTTTTTCATTTCTCCCCCTATTTGTCTTTTTCACTTCTCCTCCTATTTGTTATAATAAAAAATCATGACCGAAGATGCTTCATAATTTCAGAGAACATATCCTTCATTTCAGTGCGGAGTAACTTGAGGTCTTGTCGTATGTGAGCTACTTCCTCATATAAGTTACCCATTGAAATACACAGATCATTAACCTTGTCTTGAATTTCTCTAATTTCTTCAACTGAGGCAGCATAAACCTTGTGTTGTGCTTCTCCAAAAACAATAGTAGTACCAATTGATTATGAAGGTATGACATCCAGTTCAATAATTGTAAACACAGGAGGTTTGAAGGATAAGTTTGGTTCAGGGAGATCAAGGTCATCATGTCTGGGTAGTCTTGGAACTTGTTTTCCAAATAGGTGTAGTACATCTCCAATTGAAGATATAGAGCTCAAAGGTCTGAAGTGCATGATTAGGTGCACAAGAGTCTCTATATTATAATTAATATGTCCACCTCTGATGGTTCTGTACTACCTTCTGTTATTCTCCCAACTACGTGAGAAGTTTCCTCAGTGGTGACACGACCACAATTACTTCCTGATGCCTTTAAGATATAGTGGGAAACAAAAGTTCTTCTCTGATGAGCTGCATAACACGCCTCATCTATGTTTTTCACTTGTCATCCCATCTGGATATATTTTCTTCTTTCCCTTTTCTTCATTGCGAACAATGTAAGGTCTTGGTTGCATGTCAAGAACAATCTTTATCAAGGTTCTTTTTGTAAATGGATAAATAGTATACTTCTGCTTAGTCATCTGTGTTGGGTATGGTTCTGATCTTTCATCCCGCAGAACACTATACAACCTTTTTTCTCCATCATTCAACAGATGTATAGAGCAACTATTCACCACAATTTGTTCAATTTGTACCTTGACTAACATTTTTAGGGTTTCTCTTATGATTATAGAGCTGCTACTCCTGAAAGGTTCAACTTCCTCAATGATCGTCATTTTCAAATCCTCTTTTCTCATTGGTTGAGAAGGATTGACATGTACTGGACTATGTTTAACTAACCTTTTCTTTTGAACAGCAGTTGGAGTGCTCTTTTTCTGACTGATTTTCTACTTCTTATTTTCTTCAATCAGCCTAGGAGGTTGTTGTTGAGGTTGGGGTTTCTTCTTCTTAAAATCTAGCTTCCTTTTTATCTCAATCTCTTTAGCCAACCTTGCTGAATCTTTCTTCAAAATTGAGACTAAAGGCCTAGTTGCTTGTGGTGCTTTCATTCCAGAGTCTCCATTTTGAGTCAACTCTTTTCTTTTCTTCTCCTCTTGTTGATGCAGGATTCGTAGTCTAGGCGACCTTTTTGCTTGTTTGGGTTTCTCCGAAAGGAGTGCCTCGCCCTTTCTCTTCAAGGTCACTTGTGTCTCTGTCTGTTGCACTTGGCTTTCTTCTTTTTGAAAAATCGCCTTTACTTTCATTGCATCATCTGACGATTTCTTCAATCTTGTTGTGGACATTCTTCCAGTGGATTGAGATTTTGATTTTCTTGTGGGAGTTACTTTTTTACTCAGACTTTGCTTGACAGCATGCTCCCCCTCAATCCTTGCTATCGTCTTAGAATCTGTTTCTTCTCTTTCCAGATTTTTCAAGCCCATTCTACTAATAGTTGTAGAATTAATGGTGCTTTTGATGTTCATATTTATCCTATTTCCTTTCTCTAGAAGAACTCCAGAATCTCTAAAGATTCTTGTCAGCATCATTCCATATGGTAGAGTAGTCAAGTCTTTCTTCAACTTTACCATGTAATGGAGGATTAGATATGGAAGATCTATGAGCTAGTGATTGAGTAGATGAAATAGGCATTGCTCATCTAACGTCGTTACCAGATTCCTCGATCCTGTTCTTAGTAGAACACAATGGAAGAGTAACGAATGTAGAACCCTAGCCTTTGGCACAAGACTTTAGGTCTTCTTCTCCTTTAGGTCATTACATCCATATAGTTGTCAATTAATCTGAATCTCCTCCATACTAGCTCGAGTCCTCCGAGTCCTCCATCTAGCTTTATGAGCAAGCTTTACTCCAATATATGGACACTTAGTAGGCTTCTCGATTGCCTTCAATGTTACTATAACCGACAATTTGTCCACAACTAATACTAGCGTATCTTCTACCGCTTCTACATTCTTTCAGAAATCATATACTTCATTCAGATAAACTATCTCATTGACCTGAAAGAAGTTCTTCTATCCGGTTGCTACAATCTCCGGTTCGATATCCATCTGGTCATTCTTCAAGGACTCGAAATCAACAAGCCTTCCACTAGTCATTGATTGCTCCATTGTATCTGTAGTCAACAACAAACTAAATGCACAAAAAATATTTCTCAAAGAGGTGAAGTTAGTTTCCAGAAATTGAGAGTGTGAGTGAAGAGTGTTTGATATCCAAATAGAGTAATGAAAAGTTGTGTTGAGAGTTCTTCAAAAGTCGATGTTAGGGTGTTTCAAGAATGTTATAGAGTAGGTGGTATTCTCAAGGCATTGAAAACTTTCCCTCCAAAACTTCCTTATGATAGAAGTTACCGTCTCTAACTTACTGTTATTGTTACCTTGAACCCTTACAATTTTTTACCTTTTTTTTAAGATGATCATCTGGGTTGTGACGTGTCAGATGATTGATCACTCAACATAGCCATATTCAGATTTCGTCTGATTTCTTTGAATCTTTCTTCACTTAACGACTTAGTGAAGATATCTGCCCATTGATAGTTTGTTTCAACAAATTGTAGACTTACGATTGTCTTCTGCACGTAGTATCGTAGGAAATGGTATCTAACTTCGATATGCTTCACCCTCGAGTGTTATATTAGGTTCTTCGATAGGTTGATAGCACTTGTGTTGTCACAGATGATTGGGATTTGTTCTTCTTGTATTGAATAATCTTCTAACTAGTACTTAATTCACAACATCTGTGAGCAACAGCTTGCGGCTAACAAATACTCAACTTATGCAGTGGATAGAGCAATTGAGTTTTGCCTTTTACTCGACCAGGAAACTAAGTTATGGCCAAAGAAGCGACATCCTCCACTCGTACTCTTTCTATCAATTCTATCTCCGGAGTAATCAGCATCACAATAGCCAATTAACCTGAAATCTTTACCTTTCTCATACATTAAGCAAAGATCAGTAGAACCTGATAGATAT
>JANZLX010184945.1:0-12081 GCA_025531955.1 Erythroxylum orinocense
GATACTTCATGTCAATCATTGATGACAGATCCAGAAAATGTTGGATCTATCTCCTAAAGTCTAAGGATGAAGCTCTATAAGCATTCATCAAATGCCATACACTGATGGAGGACCAAACTGGAAAAAAAGCTGAAGTGTTTGAGGGCAGACAATGGCTTAGAGTTTTGCAACAAGGAGTTTAATGCCTACTGTGAAAAGAAAGGGATTCAAAGGCACAAAACAGTTAAAGCTACCCCTCAACAGAATGGAGTAGCAGAAAGGCTGAACAGAACACTCCTAAAGAAGACAAGGTGCATGCTACTATCTTCAGGCCTATACCAAGCATTGTGGGGAGAATCCATAAAGACAACAGCATACCTAATCAATAGACTTCCTACATCAGCAAATGAATACAAGACTCCTGAAGAGGTATGGACTGGAACTAAACCTTTTTTAACTAACTTGAGACCTTTTGGATGCAGTGCCTACATCCACCAATCAGAAGAAAAGTTAGAACCTAGAGCCATAAAAGGAGTGTTTCTAGGATATCCTGAAGGAACAAAAGGGTACAAAGTTCTAATCCTACAACCAGGAGTTCACAAAACTCAAATCAGTAGAGATGTGGTGTTCAGGGAAACTGAATTCTCACTGCTGAAGCAGAAAGAAGGAGGAATGCAAGTTCAGGAGAGTGTCCTACACCAGCTAGGTTCAAACAATAGTTTGACTCCCTTCTATGTCCCACCCTCCACATATAAGGGAGGAGAAACAAAACCAGCTTCTGAACAACCTACAGAAACAGTAGAAGAAAGACAGGATTCCAGTTCTAATCCTCAGGAGGGAACAGAACAAGAAGAATCATAAACTGAAGCTCAAACACCCTTACAAGACTATCAACTAGTTAGAGATAGAGAACCAAGGCAGGTAATACCTAACAGAAGGTATTTTGACACTAACCTAGTTGAATATTCTTGTTTAGTTGCAGAAACTATTAAATATGAAGCACCAGAAACCTATTAGAAAGCTATGGAGAGGGCTGATGCAGATCAGTAGAAAAGGGCTTGCCAAAGTGAATACTCTTCATTAATGAAGAATGAGACTTGGAAGCTAGTTCCTAAGCCACCCAATGCTAAGGTGATTGAGTGCAAATGGATATTCAAACTCAAGGATAGAGCGATAAAATCTGACCCTAAAACTTACAAGGCAAGACTAGTTACAAAAGGATTTAGGCAAAGGGAAGGGGTGGACTATAAGGAAATCTTTTCTCCAGTGGTCAAGTTTAAAACAGTAAGGATAATTCTGACTTTAGCAACATTGAATGATTGGGAAATACATCAGATGGATGTAAAGACAACCTTCCTATATGGAAGACTAGAGGAAACCATCTACATGAAGCAACCCATTGGCTTCATAGATAGGCAGAAATCAGATCATGTGTGTTTGCTAGAGAAATCACTTTATGGCCTAAAGCAAGCTCCTAGGCAATGGAACAAGAAGTTCCATGAGGTGGTGACAGAATTGAGGTTCAAAAGGAGTGCTTATGATTACTATCTATATTACAAGGATTTGGAGAAAGAGGAAGTGGTCTATATGCTGGTGTATGTTGATGATTTAATCATCATAGAAAAGCTGATGAAGAAAATTCAAGAAGTGAAAGATGCCTTGAAGAAAAGCTTTGACATGAAAGACCTAGGAAGAGCCAAGAAGCTACTAGGAATGTAAATCATAAGGAATGAAGCTAAAGGGAAACTGTGGTTGATAAAGAGGGATTACATTAGGAAAGTCCTATGCAAATTTAACATGGAAGACTCTAAACCTAGCCCTGCTCCAATTGCCACACACTTATAGCTGATAGCTGTTAAGAGTCCAGCAACAGAAGTAGAGAGGGAACAAATGCTGAAATATCCTTATGATGTGGGTATAGGTTGCATTATGTACATTATGATTTGTACTAGACCTGACTTAGCACATGCAATCAGCCTACTTAGCAGATTCATGTCTAATCTAGGTCTAGAACATTGGTCTGGATTTAAGATAGTACTAAGATATCTGAAGGGAACCTTAAACCATGGACTATGTTTTTCTAAGTCTAACCTAGAAATACATAAGCATGTGAATTTAAATGGCTATGTAGATGCAGATTATGCAGCAGACAAAGACACACGCAAATCTTTATCAGCATACTATTTTACACTATCAGGTAACACAGTAAGCTGGAAAGTGCAACAACAAGCAGTGGTGTCAATATCTACAACTGAAGCAGAATTTTACGCAATTACAGGAGGCCTAAAGGAGCTAATATGGCTTAAGGGACTACTATCAGAAATCAAAGTACCAATAACGGAGGCAACTATACACACAGACAGTCAAAACGCAATTTACCTCAGTAAGGACCCAGTCCTACACGAGAGGTCGAAGCACATAGATGTCCGACTCCACTTTATCAGAGACAAGGTCAACACCGGAGAAGTTGACCTGAAAAAAATAAAAGGAGAAGAAAACCCATCATATTTTGGAACAAAAGTAGTTCCAATAAAGAAATTCATCTTCTGTAGAGAGTTTCTATAGATAAATGAAGCACCTTGAAAGGAGAAAAAGAAGTTACCCGTCAATCGCACAACACTAGAAGGAAAAATTAGGGATTCAAATTTTTCTAGGGTTTCGAATTTCAAAAATTGAGCACGAATCGAAAGATTGAGTGAGGGTTTATGAAGAAGGAGGGAAAATGTGAAGAAACTCAAAAGATTCTTCACAAATCTACACAGAATCACTACGGATCAAGAGCACAGGTATAAGAAACGAAGAAGAAGAAAGAAAAGGAGTTTCTGCAGCTACGAAGAGAAGAGACTCTGGAACTTTCCAAATGAAGACAAAAGAGTTAAACTCAAGCTAAGACAATTGCATGTGAGGCTCACCTGGAATAGCCAGAAGCATAGCCAAAATGCAGTACTTCATTTGGATACATTAAAGTCTGATGCAAGTCAATTAAAGAACAAAAGGCAAAGAGCTTTAAGTAAGTCACGTGGACAAGGCATGAGCACATATGTTGACTCAGTCAAAGGCTTATGGTTTTTTACTTGTCATCCGAAGGCAGCAGTTATTCACAACAATTATAAATAGTCAAGCATTCGAGCATCAGAGAGACACCAATACACAATTAAGTCCATTGAGTTTACATTCTGTAATTCAAGTGAGGAAACAGAGAGTGCTAGAGTACATTACAGAGGGTACTAGAGAGTTTTGAGAAAAAACTCTTGCAAGTGTTTCAGGGAAACACTCAATCTCTTGTATACTTTCCTTCCTTGATCCTAATAAAAATTCTGGTGTGTGTGATTGACTCTTGGACATAGATAGCTTTGTGCTATCGAACCAAGTGAATTGAGTGTCTTCTTTACTTTCTTGCAAATCTTCCATTCCTACAAAATCAAAGCCAAGCAAATTGTCATTAGTCCAGAAAGATTTTTACAAAAATATCACAAAGATTTCTAACACAATCTTTATAATTAACACATTTTTTTATTAGACTTTGTAAAATAAACCAACTTCTCAACTTTGGCATATTTAATAATAACAATCCAATATATATACTACAAGAAATCAGTTATTTATCGATGGACTATACCGTCGGTAAACTCTCAAGTTCTGTCGTAAAATAAATTATCGACATAAATCGGAGACGGGAAAAATTGTCGGTAAAAGACCATAGTTAAATTTACCGACGGTGATATTTCGTCGGCAATTTACCAACGGTCCAAAACATATTACCAACGGTCAATATTACGTCAGTAAATATTACCGACTAAAAAATTAAAGGGCAGTTCTGTCGGTAACATTTAGCAATAAAAGAAATTCTGTTGATAAACCGAAAGTAATAAACAAGAAATGACATCTAACTTACTGATGGTGATAGTATTTCTGTCAGTAAAAAATACTAAATTTCTGACGGTATTTTATATTTCGTCGGTAATATGAGGTAGAAATTTTTTTAATATATCTAGTTTCATGATGTTGTGATAAATGCATAATGTTAAGAGTTACCAATTATGTGTGCATAATAAATTAATTTGTGTATATATGTAACAGCCCAGCCCACCCACTTACAGATATTGTCCGCTTTGGGCCTCATCCCGCACGGTTTTGCTTTTCCCCTTCTGACCTCGAGGGAAGGGATGAAAACGCGTCCACAAAGGAGAGGTTTCCACACCCTTATAAGGAGTGCTTCGTTCTCCTCTCCAGTCGATATGGGATGACAATGATCCTTCATCCTCCCCCCTTAGGGGCCAGACGTCCTCGTTGGCATATCGCTTGGGTACTGGCTCTGATACCAATTGTAACAGCCCAGCCCACCCACTTGCAGATATTGTCCGCTTTGGGCCTCAACCCGAACGGTTTTGCTTTTCCCCTTCTGACCCGGAGGGAAGGGATGAAAACGCGTCCACAAGGGAGAGGTTTCCATACCCTTATAAGGAGTGCTTCGTTCCCCTCTCCAATCGATATAGGATGGCAATGATCCTTCATCGCTGGCATATCGCTTGGGTACTGACTCTGATACCAATTGTAATAGCCCAGCCCACCCACTTACAGATATTGTCCGCTTTGGGCCTCAGCCCGCACGGTTTTGCTTTTCCCCTTCTGACCCGGAGGGAAGGGATGAAAACGCGTCTAGAAGGGAGAGGTTTCCATACCCTTATAAGGAATGCTTAGTTCTCTTCTCCAACCATGGAAAAGTGTTTTGGACCCTCGGAATATGAAGACCAATTTGGTAAACTCTGTAAACTAATTCAAACTTCTTCCCTTACTAATTACCAACAACAGTTTGAACAATTGGCCAATAAAATCCCAGGTACTCCTGAACATGTGTTAGTCAGTTGTTTTGTCTCAGGTCTCAAACATGATATTAGAAACAAAATCTAAGTTTACAAACCACAATCTCTGATCCAAGCTATGGGGTTGGCTAGATTGTATGCTGATAAGTTAACAGATCACAGATTTCCTAGTAGACCTATGTCTGACAGACATTGGACTAAACCATACACACCACCCAAAACTGAGATGCTACCTCCCTCGTTACCCACACCATAACCCACTACACCTATACCTCCTACATACCCCATTAAGAGATTGTCAACCACTGAGATGCTAGCTAGATGGGAAAAGGGCCTCTGTTATAACTGTAATGAGAAATTTTTTTTGTAGGCCATAAATGTAAGGTACGTCTCTTTCTTCTGTTGATTGAGGATGAGGATGTTGGGATTTCCGATGTTGCTACTTCTTCAAGTTCACTAGATAATCAGTCTCTCGACGAGACACCTGAGATTAGCTTCCACGCTATAGCAGGCCAATTTTGTCCACGTACCCTGAAACTAGAGGGATTGATATCTGGTTTTCCCATCCAAACTTTTTTTTTACAAGGAAAAAAAAGTCAGACTCTGGAATACGACGCGCCATCTGCATCGCTGCAAAGTAGCTCCCTGAGGCTAGCAGGCGGCTCCTGAAGAGTATGGAGGCCCAGGTGAAGAATGACTGCAAGGTGAGATAATCTGTCCGCTCACTGGTTGCCTTCCCGACAGACATACTGGATAAGAGTCTCCCATGAACAGTGGAGAAGCTCGCAGACACTTGACATCAAGAAAGAAAGCCCACTCAGAACAAAATTAGGATCAGAGGATATTAATATCCTCCAGTGAGTCGACTTCGATGATGACCCAGCGAAACCCTTTCTCCCAGGCCAAATGAAGCTCGGAATACACACCCCAAAGCTCCGCTTCTAAGGGTGAACCCTGACCTAGGCTGTGTTGAAACCCTCCACACCAAGTTCCATGACAATCATGGATTAAGCCGCCTGCGAAAATGGTGTGAGACCCGAAGTTAACAGTGTCGTCCGTGTTAACCTTTACCCACCCCACCAAGGGTTTAGACCAGCCCACAAGGGTACCCATTGGAATGCCAGGGCGAGGAAAACATAGGTCTCCATAGTGCAAGCACGATCGATCCACTTGACGTACTCGAGTATATCACGGGGGCCATTCTCCGGCCAAGTGAAACCAGACTCAAAGAGACTGCTGTTTCGCCACTGCCAAAGGAACCAGTACGTGACTTCGTAGATAGTGGACCACACGTGCTGGTGCACCCTGACCTGCTTAGTAAGGTTAGACTGGAACCATGTATGTGCTTTCGCCAGAAAGAAATGCGTGGAAATCACCTCTCGGGCAGTCCTGGAGCACATGGACAGTATTCTCAACCTGCCCACAGATCGGACAGCGGTCATCCGTGGTCATATGACGCGCCACACGGTGCTGGTTTGTCAGAAGTTTGTGTTTGGAAGCAAGCCACAGGAAAGAACGAATCCTTTGGGGACCAGGTCATTTCCAAATAATCTCTCACAGCTTGGGGGGAGAACCCCGGGAATGCCCTACAATCAGGTCATAGGCAGACACCACTGTGAATCTCCCATAGGTGGACAGAGCCCACACCATCCTGTTTGCCTCGATGTCACGCACACCTGGGCAGTAGAGGGCGATCTCAAAGTAGACCGCATCCGGTAGGTAATTTGGAATTCCGGCCAAAGCCAGCGGCCCCGGCTGTCTGTGAGGTCCGCAACAGTGACAACACAAAGATAATCAGGGACGGGAGAGGTGGTGACCCGAAGGAAAGGGCCCCAGTCGGGCAACCAATTATCCAACCAAAACAAGATACGCCTCCCATTACCCAGCTCCCATTTGAGGCCCTGGCGAACAAACGACCAAGAGGCGGAGAGCCCCTTCTAGATAACTGAAGCCCCGGGGTGGGAAATCGTAAGAGGGATCGGAGAGTCATCGAACTTATACTTGGACCGAAGAACCTGGACCTATAAAGCATTGGGTTTCATGAGCAGAGCTCAATCTAGCTTAGCCAGTAACGCGTCGTTGGTAGGACGAATTCGTCGCAGGCCCAACCCTCCAGAGTGCTTAGTTTGGCACACGAAATCCCAATTAACAAGATGAACTTTACGACGGTCCCAGGATGACCCCCAGATGAAGTCTCACATAAGTTTCTTTAAGTCATCGTACAGCTGACGCGGGATTCTCACCGTCTACATCGTGAGGATGGGAAGCGCCGAAATGATAGCTTAGGTTAAGGTAACCCTACCGGCCAGAGACAGTAATTTGGCACGCCAGCCGGCCAATCTCTGATGGACCTTATCTAGGATGTGCTGGTACGTGTGTCGGGTAGTCCGCTGGTGGTTCAGAGGGACCCCTAAACACCGACCCAAGTTAGTAGTACTGGTAACCTGAAGATCGTTGCTAAGCCGCCGCGCAGTCGCCCGGGGGACATTCTTGCAGAAGAATATACCGGTCTTTGCTTGACTAACTTGTAACTCGGACGCTCGGCAAAAGGTTTCCAAGGTATTGGAAATGACTTGTGTTTGCGAAGCCTCCGGCTAGGCAAAGAGCACGAGGTCGTCCGCAAAAAACAAATGGGAAAGGGGGGTCCCCGGTGGCTCAGTTTGATCGACTTCCACCGACCACTACCCACCTCATGCTCGATGAGGTGCCCAAGATGCTCCAGACAGAGGACAAACAGGTAAGGAGAAATGGGGTCACCTTGCTGTAGGCCCCGTGAAGGTCGGAAAGGCGCCGAGATCATTCCTTATAACATCCCATCACCGATGAGAAGGGTAAAATAGTAATTTGGGACCGGTTATGAGTGTGTAAACTAGTCTCGGCATGTTCATGCATAATATGGCCTCCATATATACATAAATTGTAATTTTTTTTTGATAAATGGTTAATGGTATTTATCAAAAAGGAATATTTACATCTGTATAAGGGGCATACCCCAATCAGCTAAGACAAGGCAAAATAAACCCAAAAACCCCTTTACACCCATAATGAGGTTAAAAACATCTTATTTTGGTATATTACAACCGAAAAGACACTGGGGACAAAAATTACATGAAGCATCAAACAACTAACACATTGTTCAGCTTAACATCAAAATGAAATGTGGTCATGCATGTATAGTCTCCGCCCAAGCGAGTACTGTATCCGGGTTTACTATGGAGCATCAACCGCGGCCACCAAGGTCGCCAACCACTCGTACGTGCGATGGTCAAAGGTGCATGGGACACGCAGCCCTACTCCACGTCTAAACGTCCATGCGTCTGCCCATGTAAGCAAGGAACCACTGCATAGGCCATGCAACTCACCAGTATGTATAGCCCCTCCGGAACCTTTAAACCTGCCAACACAAAATGGAAGAAAAAGCCTACTAAAGAGGGCTATATGGCCAACATAGCCCTGCCACAAGCTGACCCTTTTACCCCCATCATGAGGCTAGCCACCGTATAGTGATCAGTGATACCCACCGAACAGCCAAACTAACTTTCACCCATCCGGATCTGCCTTATTTCAGACATAGTCCATTAGGGGAGCTAGAACTTAGTGGCTGAAGCCTACACCCAACAAAAATCGCAGCCCACCGAAACATGCATATGCTAGAAATGATTGGTAATTAATTCAACCGGATATAACCGAAAAAGAATTTTATAGGTGGAAGCTTGAATCTTAGCAACCACATCCATCCAAGTAAAGGCAGCACCATCAAATAACATAGCATTTCTAACTCTCCAGATAGTATAAATCATACAAAGGAAAGCAATTCGGATAGCTTTACTTCGCATAAGGGCACCTTTAGCTTCACTTCTTATCCGTTTGATAGCACGGGAGAGGGAGCCCATAGCCCTTGTTATGTTCAGCCATCGACGAATTTCATGCCAAACCAAATGAGTAAGAGAACATTGAAAGTATAGGTGGGGTACGGATTCCACCTCTCTTTTGCACAATATACACTTTGGATCCACATCAAGAAAAGAGACGTTATCCTTCGTGGGTAGGCGTTGCTGCAATCCTAACCACGCAATAAAAGAGAACTTTGGTGGGATGTAGCGTTTCCATATAAAAGCCATCCAAGGTCGGCTGGAGTGTCTAGTTTGAAGCAAGTCTTACACCTTACATGAAGGCCATCGACCATTGGCACACAAGGTTTCCAGCCCATTCTTAATAGCCATACGTCCACCCAATTTATCCATAAGCACGTCTCGGATACCACTAACCTTTTTCATTAAAGGGGAATCACGAGGATGGGATTGCCAATCCCATATCGAGACACCACCTAGGTAAACACCTTGAATCCATTTAATCCACATGGATTGAGCATCAGCATGAACATTCCAAATCACCTTAGCAAGCAACGCCGAATTCCATGTTTTGCAGTTTTTTAAGCCTAGGCCTCCTTCCTCCTTAGGCATGCAAATGCTATCCCATGCAATCCGGTAGTGCTTCCCTCCCTCCCCCCCATAAAAACAACCGACACATGGAAGTGATTTTTATCCAAGATGAGCCTTGGAATAGGAAAGGCCTGAAGCCAAAAGGCCAACACCCCTTGAATCACCGAGTTAATAAGTTCAACATGACCGGCATAAGAGAGAGAATGTCCACTCCAGGCTGTAAGGTAGTTCTCCACCGAATCTAAGAGGGCTGTGTAACATCTCGTTACCCATGTTAGGACTAAATTGTGAATTATGAGAAATTATTGAGAAATTAGAAAGTTCAATTCATGCATAAGCTAAATACGACATGCACATTTTTGCACATTAATATGATTGTACATGCATTCATGACATTTTCGGGTAAAATTGAGTTATTAATGCGATTAAAATGTGGTTTGACAATTTTTGTAATACTTCTGGTATTTCAGAATTTTTGGTGAATTTTTGGAAAATTGGTATAATTTTTGGATTAAAGAAAAATATTGAATAATGGGCCAATTATGTTCTGACATGTGGCATCTTATAATTGGGACATATGGCTTGTATGTATGGTGACACGTGGACAGCTAATGGTGACAAATGGCTTAGGTTAGAGAAGACACGTGTGAGGCATGCATGCTATCCGAGTATGAGTTTGAGTTTGAGTTTTGCATGTGTTCTCGGTGAAGAAGCTTGACATCCGAAGGAGATTTGTGGGACTTTTGGCTGATTTAATCTGTTTTCTTTGTTGGATCGCGTAGGAGATTCAAGTAAGTTGTGTTTAATTGAGTTTTATTGTTGTAAATGATGTTGGTCAGTGGATAGGAACGCATGCATGTGAGGCTAGAAAAGTTGATTTCGGTGTTGAACAGAGTTGAGGATCGATTGAGAGTAAGAGATTGTTAATATAGTGTTTCTTGAACTCTAGATTGGAAGTTTTGTTAATATTCTGTTAAGGTTTTGAGAAAAGTCGAAAGGGGTAAATGCAGGTTTTCTGTCTGTGTTCGTCCGGAGAAGTGTAGTTGAGGGTTTAACTGTGAATTCTGGATTTTTGAGTTGCATGTGAGTGATTGAGTTATAAATGAGTTAGAAGAATGGTTTTAAGTATATCTGTGTAAATTGAGAGGAGAATGAACTTGAGGAAATGTAGAAAAAAATGAAAAGAAATCGGGGAAGACGAGTTCAAGACTAGACGTCGCGACCAATTTCCTTATGTACGTCACGATGTGTGATAGCCTTGGAGCTCGTCGCGACTCATTCTTTTGTAGGTCGCGAAGTATGAGACCCCCCATGGCAAGAAATCCAAGAAAAACTGATTTTTAGGCAGTAAGTCGCGACCTCATCTTTTCTCCACGTCGCGGCGAGCGCCCCTCCTTGACAGATCCAACATGCTTCCGTATTTTGACCATAACTTTCTCTATACTTATCCAAATTAGGTTATTTTTATTTTTTTGTACACTAGAGACAAAGAGCTACAACTTTTATGAAGAAATGGAGTCTTAATTCTGTCTCTAAGATTTTCAATTTTTGGTTGGAAGTTGATGTAAGAATTTTGGTGGAACTTAAGAGCATTCTAAGTTTTTTTTAGTATATCTCTTTGTATACTGATCCAAATTAGATGGTTTTGGTGTCATTAGAAAGCTAAGAAATGGGAGAACAACTTCACAGAAGGAAGTTTTGTCTAATTTGGTCATTTACCTAATCTGATTTAGTGTGGAAGTTGACCCATGTTTGGATTAGAGGAAAAATATGATGTAATCAATGAAGTTATGAAATTGTTTGACATTGTTTGGTTCAATCCAATTGTATTTATACATGGTATTAATGAGGACTTTGATTTCTGAATGATTTCTGGTAAGGATCGCATTATTGTACCCCGAATTTGTCATGAACATGCATTATACATATTCAATATACATTAGTGAATTTTTAATCATGCACAATAGTGATTTGAGTATGTGTTAACTGTTATAGAGGAACGCATATAGCGACCATTTCCAGATATTGCCGGGACTTCGAGGCAATAAACAGTAAGGGCGCTTTCGGTAAGTAATTTAGGTGGTAAATTTTGTGAGTGACCTAAGATGGCCTCACTTTGATTTGTTTTATTTATTACTGAATTAAAATTGAGATTGATGAATGTGTACTGCAATTCTTCTCGAATCTTCATGTTCTGATTATCAGTTAATATTGACCGTGCCAGATTTTGGATTTGATGACTCACACTACCATCCTTGCACAGGCCATCTCCTATCAGGATCAGGAATCCACGAAGACCACTTTGATCTACTCATTTTCTTCTCTTTTTGTATATATATTACTAATTTTCAATCTAATCACAATTTGTTGTGATTAGATTGAAAATTAGTGTTGTGATTAGATTGAAAATTAGTAATATATATACAATTACTTAAATTTTTCATAAACTATTTAAAAAATCAATAATATATAATTATCTTTACAAATTATGAATTTAAAATCATACAATCATGTTAAGTTTTTGTTATCTTTATTTAACCAAGTAATCCACAAGGTCACACATACAGTATAATTTTATGGTACATTTAACTTACTAAGTAAAGGAGCATTTTGTAAACAATTTAAAGTTAATCTATATCAAAAATAGAAGAGTTGGTGATAGAATAGATTGATAATCTCATTACTGAAATGTACTACATATATACACACTGTCGAACATATCTTCTCCTAAAATAATGCAACAAAACCGGCAATATATGCCTAATTATACTCCTATACAAATCATCTAATTATGACGAGGATAATTACACAATAACTGACATATAATTTCCTTAATA
>JANZLX010184954.1:0-12081 GCA_025531955.1 Erythroxylum orinocense
GATAGTTGAATATTGTCCAGTGGGGGGAGAACTCATAAAAGGGAAGCTCAACACCATAATAATTGGAGATATGGTTTACATAACTGAGTCCCTTATGAAGGCGATTATGCGTCGTAGGCCACTATGGTAGATATCCTCAATTGCGAAAATTCTACCCTTACTTGAAAGACCAACCCGACGACTTCCAGTTCCTGATGATTTAGATCTTTCAGAACCCAACCTTTCTGTACAACCTCCTACCCTAGTGCTTGTTGAAGACTGTGTTCCATCTTCAGATATATATAACACTACAATTGCTCTTGAAGAAGAATCACAGAAGGATGATGACCGACCTACCCCGTCAACTGACTTACAAGCAGAAATATTCCAACTCCGCAAAGAAATCTTGGAGATAAAGGAAATGATGAGGGAGATATTGCAGAACCATCGGTCTTAATCATTTTTGATTAATAACAAATAGGGGGAGAAGGGAGAAGAATGAAAGAAAAAATAGAAGAAAAGAAGAGATAGGGGGAAGAAAATGAAAAGAAGATCACAAGATATTATTCTAAAGTTCTTATCGTTGTAAATTTTTGGTGAAAGCTTATATTCTGTATATGATTTTCATTTTACTAATATGAGTATTTTTATCATCAAAAAGGGGGAGATTGTTAAGTCAGAATTACTTTATGAAATGATTTTGATGAAAAACAAATAGTGAAGCTAAAATGAAAAACCGACGAACGAAAAGAAGACAGAAGCAAAGCTAAAGTGAAAATCAGACGGAAGCTAAATTGGAAAGCAGACCGAAGCAAAGCTAAAGTGAAAAGCAGACGGAAGCTAAATTGGAAAGCAGACGGAAGCAAAGCTAAATTGAAAAGCAGATGCAAAAAAGCAGACGCAAAGAAAGCAGACGGAAGCAAAGCTAAAGTGAAAAGCAGATGGAAGCTAAATTGGAAAGCAGACGGAAGCAAAGCTAAATTGGAAAGCAGACGAAAGCAAAGCTAAATTGAAAGAAGACGCAAAGAAAACAGATGGAAGCAAAGCTAAGTAGAAAATAGACGCAAAAAGCAGACGCAAAAAAATCAGACGAAAGAAAATAGTCACAAGAAAAGCATACGGAAAAATCAAAAGATGCATCAGCCTGAGTTAGTTACAAAACTCAACTGAATAACCGTTTCTTGAAAGAAACAAGAAACAAGAATCAAGAAGCAGTTAAAGATGAAGGCTATAAATATGAGTCAGAGTCGAAGATTGCAGAAGTTAAAAAAGTTAGCAATTTTAAAAGAGCTTAGCAATTTTTGTGAGAGATTATTGTCCGAAACATCTAGAGCTATTTTTACTGTAACAAGCTCGAAACACCTTTTAGTTGAAAGTAATGCAGATAGCCTAAAGAGGCTAAGTGTGAAAGAATATTGACTGTAAGAGACCTGAAGACGCTCAGGAACAAAGAATACTTGTAAAGTTTTTGAGAGATAGTGAAATCTCAGAAAGATATCTGAGGACTGGACGTAGCCCACGGTTTGGGGTGAACCAATATAAAAATTACTGTGTCGAAATCTCTCAACCCTCAACTCTCAACCTCTCTTAACTGTTAATTTTCTATCTTATTCGTTTTACACAACTTTTTATAAATACGTTACACCTTTGATTATCAGTAGTTCTTGTGAAAAGAACAAGTTTCTTTTAACAAATTTATTTACAAAAGGGTTTATCAAAAAAGGATACATAATTCAACCCCCCTTCTTGTGCATCTGTATATCATTATTAAGTATTGTTTTAACGTGTGATTCACTTCAGTAAGCCTCTAACAACATACGCAGTCTCCATTCACGCAAGCGTCTAAAGAAGAAAGCAACTTGGCCAAAGGTTTTCATTCCCAATAGCTATGGTTTTGCTGGGATTTAATTTATTTTTATTCCTTATTTGTTTTAATTTTTGTGGATTTACTTAATGCAATTATATACTATAACTATGATTTGTGTCACATTGATGGATATGTATGTGTAAGTTTGTTTTCAGCTAAGGTTAGGCTTGATATTAGATTAGGACAATTTTATGGTATTGGTTTTTGATTGATTGAATGCATATTTAGCCTAATTTAGCTTGATCACCTAAATTAAGGCCTTAGATGATTGAATACCATAAACAATGGGATTTAATTTGTAGGAAAATCAATTAAGCAACATACTGGAGACTAAAGTGTAGACCAGCCTTAGGATCTTATATGAAGATACCTAGGACCAACGAACTTAATTTTAGGCTCCTTGTATTAAATGCCTTTTATTCTGAATTATCTATGAACTAAGTGGGTAACTCGGATTTAGAAGAGAAGGTAATTCCTATTACCATTGGGTTCAACTTGCTTAAGTGAAGTAATTCGTATATCAATCTACCATTACCATTTTTAGTGTCCAATCCAATTGAAATCCGATACGTTAGCCAATTTTTTTATTTGATTAAGTCTATTCTTTTTTAATTCATACTTTGCATCTTGCATATTTCCTTGACTCATAATTTTGTTTTATTTTCAAACCAATCAATTCTTGATCTTCTAATTAATTTTACATCATCTAATTTAATTGTCTTGCATGTTGGAATCCCTTAGGTACGATATTTGGTTCTTACCGTTTTATGTTACTTGTCAAAGGGGTATGCTTGCCTCTAGCTAGTCTAGATAAATTTTAATTTATATTGCTTTGTTTAGAACATAACAAGTTTTTGGCGCCATTAAATTGTCTCAGATTTAATTCTTGCTTTGCTGTTTATTTGCGTATTTAGTTGTTTGCTTTATTGCATTACTTAAGTGTGTTTTATTTTCCATTCTTAGCTCTATTATTATATTATTTTTATTTGTTCCATTTTGTTTATTCCCACTTGTGGTCAAAAGCTTGAGATTTTGCTACTAGATACTAAGACTGACAAAACTGCTCACAGGTTGTGCAAAGAAACCAGATTAGCTCATAATAGTAACACAGAAGAAAGGACTAGAGAAGAGCAGTTTGTAAAGATGGAACAACATGAGGAGGGGTTGATGTCACATCCTGAAGAGAGAAGGGAGTTGACTATGATCGATTTGACTATGGGGCACAACAATAGACCCATGCCTCCCATTATAAGGCTGACGATCATAATTGCGAGTTTTGAGATTCCTCACAACATTACATCCATAGTAAGAGCATCTCAATTTGGAGGATTGCCTTTAGAGGATCCAAACACCCATTTGGAGACCTTTCTAGATATTTTTGATTTGTTCAAGTAAAATAGAGTGTCGAAAGATGCAATGAGATTAAGGTTATTCCCATTTTCTTTAAAGGATAAGGCTAGAGCATAATTAGCTAGTTTGCAGTCAGGATCGATTACTACATGGGATTAAATGATGAGATTATTTCTGGCTAAATTTTTCCCTCTTACCAAGATTGCAAAGATGAAGAATGAGATCACTTCCTTCACCTAATATGAAAATGAAAGTTTTTATGAAGCACAGGAGTGATTTTGAGATATGTTGACACAGTGTCCTAGTCATGGGTTCTCTATATAGTAGCAGGTCAATACTTTTTATACAAGAATGAACCCATCGACCAGGAATACTATAGATGTTGTAGTAGGAGGTAGTTTAATAAGAAAGATGCCAGATCAGGCCTACAGGTTAATTGATGAGATGACCACTAACAGCTTTCAGTATCATACAAAAAGGCAACCTAAATAATCTACAGGAGCTCGTGTAGTAGACAAAACAGTGGTTTTATCTGCTCAGATGGATGTTTTGATGAAGAAGTTAGATAATCTGATACATAGTGTGAGAGGAGGTGTTAGTTCTTTATTAAGGAGTTGTGCTATATGCGAGCATTATGATGGAGATTCCCATGCATCTTCTGAGTGTCAAGTTGGGAATCCTTCTGCTCAAGACACAAAAGAGGCCCATTATATGGGCAATTATAATAGACAAAGAGGGGATCCATATTCTAACACCTACAACCCAGGGTGGAGGAATCATCCAAACTTCTTTTGGCAGAAGATCATATGGCATAACCATATCCATCCAATTTTCAAAGACAACCACTTCCAAGTTTCAAGGCTCCTAATTCTGCCCCACCATAGAAATCTAATCTTGAAGAGCTACTCTCGAAGTACATCTCCACCATTGACGTTAGGATGCAGAATCAAGAATCTTCTAACGAAAATTTAGAGAATCATAGCCAGATTGCAAGTTTGTTAAAGGAAAGAGCTTCAGGTTCACTGCCTAGCACTACTGAGGCCAACCCGAGAGAACATGCAAAGGTAGCTTTATTAAGGAGTGGCAGACAACTTGAGGAAGTTAAGGAGAAGCAGAAGGATAAAAAAGTGGAAAAGAGTGAAGAAGAAGAGAGTTGGGAGAGTAACAAGGAGGCTAAGGAAGCACCAGCTGCAATGGAGGATCATCCTAGGTTATTTGCTGACCCCATCACACATCCGATAAGACCTCGGATTCCTTATCTTCAAGGTTTGAAGGTACGCAATTAGATAAGTAGTTTGGTCATTTTCTTAAGATATTTAAAAAATTGCATATAAACATTCCTTTTATTGATGCCATAACGTAAATGCCTTCTTATGTTAAGTTTTTTAAAGAAATTTTGTCTAATAAGAGGAGGCTTGAGGAGTATGCCACGGTGAAGCTGAATGAGGAGTATTCGGCCATATTGTCGAAAAAGGTGCCACCGAAGCTTAAGGATCCAGGGAATTTCACTATTCCTTGTGTTATTGGTGATTTACATATAGATAGGGCTTTAATGGATTTGGGTGCGAGCATTAACTTAATGCCTTTTTTTGTTTTCAGGAAGTTAGGATTAGCGGAGCCCAAAGCCACTACTATTTCACTTCAACTGGCAGATAGGTCCATGACTTATCCAAGGGGAATCATTTAGGATGTATTGGTTAAGGTCGAGAAGTTCATATTCTTAGTGTATTTCTTAATCATTGACATGGAGGAAGATATAGACATCCCCATCATTCTTGGGAAACCTTTCATAGCCACTACACAGACCATCATCGATGTGCAATGTGAAAAGCTCATCTTGAGACTTCAAGATGAACAAGTGTTTGATGTGTTCAATGCTATAAAGCATCTTTCTACTCTTGACTCTTGACTCTTGTCATTTTATTGACATTTATTCTTTTGATGCTAATGATTCTTCTATTGTTTGTGCAGGTTTGTTGGAAGGGGGAGCGTAAGGAATGATTGAAGAGTTAGGGGAAGAATTGCAAGAAGAGTTGGAGGATATTGGAGTTGAGTTGGAACAAGTGTATTGGATACATCATGGAGGATGGAAGCAAGGCGATAATGCAGCCCCTGAGGAGACTTAACCCACACATGAAGGAGGTAGTGAAAGATGAGGTAGTAAAGATTCTAGATGCAGCTATTATCTACCCTATTACTGATTCTGGCTGGGTTATTCTTGTGCAGATGGTGGTAAAGAAAGGAGGCACCACTGTGGTTGAAAATGAGAAAAAATGAATTAATAGCCACTAAGAATGTAACTAGGTAAAGAATGTGCATAGATTATAGGAAGTTGAATGATTCCATCAGGAAAGATTATTTTTCTTTACCTTTCATTGATCAGATGATTGAGAAATTAGCGAGACATAACTTGTATTGTGCCTTAGATGGATATAGTCCATATTTGCAGATTCTAGCAGCCCTAGAAGATCAGGAGAAAACAACTTTTACATGTCCTTATGGTACATTTGCGTATAAACGCATGTCATTTGGGTTATGTAATGCTCTGGTTACATTTCAAAGGTGAATGAGACTATTTTTCTAATATGCTTGAATCTTGCATTGAAATTTTCATGGATGACTTCTCTGTGTTTGGTACTTCATTTGACGTATGCTTGGATAACTTAGAAAAAGTCTTGATTAGATGTGAAAAGACCCATTTAATGCTTAATTGGGAAAAATGTCATTGAATGGTACAAGCGTGCATTGTTTTAGGTCACAAGATTTCTAGCAAGGGCATAGAGGTAGACCCAACAAAAATTGATGTCATTAAGAAACTTCCACCACCAAACAATTTTAGATCCATTAGAAGTTTCTTAGGCCATGCTGGTTTTTATCATAGGTTCATAAGGATTTTTCTTAGATTGCTAGACCTTTGATTGAGTTGCTTGAAAAACATGATGTGTTTGCTTTTGAAAATAAATGTTTCACATCTTTTCAATTGTTAAAGGATATGTTTGTGACTGTACCTATTCTTATATCTCCTGACTGGTCTCTTCCGTTTGAATTAATGTGTGATGTAAGTGATTATATAGTCGGTGCTATTTTAGGCCAAAGATGAGGTAAGACCTTTCATCCTATTTTTTATGCAAGTAGGACACTGAACAGCGCACAATGCCATTACACCAACATGGAAAAAGAGATGTTGGTAGTTGTGATTGCTTTTGACAAGCTTCTCTCATTTTTGGTTTTGTCTAAAGTGATTGTGTATACTGACCATGCAGCCTTGAAATACTTGATGACAAAACTTGATGCTAAACTAAGACTAATTCATTGGGTGTTAGTTTTTCAGGAATTTGACATTAAGCTGAGGGATAAGAAGGGAGTCAAGAATTTTGTAGCTGATCACTTGTCAAGGTTAGATGAAGCTACTATTGAGAGTGCAACAAAGAAGGACATTCAGGAGACTTTTCCTGATGAGCATCTGATGGTTATGGCAGTCACTCCTTGGTTTGCAGACTATGTAAACTACCTTGCTAGTAATATCTATCCGCATGATTTTTCCTATGCTCAAAAGAAAAAAATTATTTCCAAGGTAAGATACTATCTTTGGGATGATCTTTTGCTTTACAAGATTTGTGTGGATGGTATTGTTAGGCGTTGCATTCTTGAAAAAGAAATGTCCTTTGTGTTACATCATTGTCATTCTAGAGAGGCTGGGGGACACTATGGTGCATCTAGGATGGCTCATAAGGTTTTAGAGTGTGGTTTTTATTGGCCAATTTCTATTATTTGATTAAGTTTAGTCGCTTTTAATTCATAATTTGCATCTTACATATTTCCTTGATTCGCTTATTTTGTTTTATTTTAAAATTAATCAATTCTTGATCATCTAAGTAATTTTACATCGTCTAATTTAATTGTGTTGCATGTTGGAATCCCTTAGGTACGACATTCGGTTCTTACCGTTTTATATTACTTGTCGACAGGGTACGCTTACTTCTAGCTGGTCTAGATAGATTTTAATTTATAATGCTTTGTTTAAACCGTACCACACGACTATATCTTTCTCCCTATACATTAGAAGCACTTCTCACTCTAAGCATTTTAACTTAAATTTCTACTTCATCAAATAAAAAGTTGTGGAGTCTCTCGTTACTATTGAGCACGCACCTAAGAATAACATATTGGCAAACCCACTAATTAAAATTTTAACTATCTGTGTGTTTCATAAATGCTCCCTCCTATCCAAAATGAAAGTCATTTTAAATGGATTTTAATTATTCAAAATAAGTGTTGTTTGTGACTTTTCATGCATTTTTATAATTTTACTTCAAAATTACCCTTTAGTTTCTCTTACATCTTGATTACACATATTACATTTTCAAAAGTATATCAAAGCATCATTATTGAGTAGTACCATTAATAAGGGTATATCAAACATTTCATTAACTTTCATAATAAGTGTGCATTTCTCTAAAACGACTTTTATATTGGATAGGAGGTAGTATATCTCTCATTTAAAACTACATAGTTTTCTTTAATATAATGTAATATTTCATTCTATATATGTTTTAAAATGATTGCCTGGATTTTGTGTAACATGCATATTATGGATGTTTTTATTACTATTTATGAAATGTTATAACTCTAGATTTCTAATGAGTAACAAATTGATAATATTCATTATATTGAATCCATATTGATGTTACCATCACACTTTCATATTAGAAGAACTTAATTGTTTGCAACCCATACATCTTATCAGTGCATTGGTTATGTATGTTTAGTTTGGTTATAGAAATTATTGTGGAAGTATTACGACATGATTATACTGTCCAAGTGGGAGAATGTTGAATTAATTAATGTGGACTAATATAAGCTTATGATAATTAACATTTTAATCATGTGAATGTGACATTTAGGTGATTTATAGGATGGACATTATATTAATAAATGTAATATCACATTTAGGTCCATTCGTCATTCTTGTTAAGTATACCTATTAGGTCTGTAGCCAACGACAATATGTATTTTAATCTAATTGATGTATTCTATGAACAAGTTAGGTTTGTATAGTGGTATATAGAAGAGATTGGTGAATAGGATTTAAAGAGTCCTAGTTTTCTTCTCCATTGGGTTTATTCATGTCTTTAATTAATTTCTGACAACTTTAGGAAGTAATCCTCTAATCTTATTAATAATACATACTTCAAACTATATAATTTTGTTTTGATTGATCAAGAAGTATTAATATTGTTAATTTATTATTATTAATTGTTGTCCAAAACCCAACACATTTCTCTTAATTTCGTTTGTCAACTAAATATATACCTCATTCATGCCTTTCATAGCAAGAATATATTACAAACAAAAACATATATAATATTATACTTTAAAATGTGGATAAGGCATTAATTTTTGTGAATAGAATTCAAAGCGCCCTCGTTTCTTCCATATTATGTTGATTCTTGTGTTAAAGAAATTTATTGAAAATTTATGATTTTTAATCAATTTCTATCACCTTTAAGAGGTATTCCACTAATCTTATTATTTATACATGCTTCAAAAGTATAAAGTTTTGTTTTAATTGATTGAAGCATATCGATGTTATAATTATTGTTTATTGCCTGAAATCCAACACATTTCTCTTACCATATAAGTCATTAATGCCTTTCATAGTAAGAATACATTACAAATAAAAAAATATTATATTCTAAAAGTTGGATAAAGCATTAATCTCTCTTAATTTTAGTGTATAGGATTCTAAGAACCCTAGTTCATTATGTTGATTTTTGTTTTGTAGAAATCTATTGAAAAATTATGACTTCTAGTCAATTTCTACATTTAAGAGGTATTCCTTTTTTTAAAAACGTATTCCTCTAATTTTATTGTTTATATATGCTTCAAAATGTTTTGATTGATTAAGGATATTAGTGTTGCTAATTTATAATTATTATTTGTTACCCGAAATCTAACACATTTCTCTTAATTTCGTTTGCCAACTAAATAAATACCTCATTAATGCTTTCATAAGGAGAACAATACTATAACATCACTAAAGATAATGCAAGAATATATTAAAAGAACAAAGATAGATAAGAATATTATACTTTAAAAGGTGGACAAGGAATGCACTTATTTCACTTAATGATGAGATAGTCGACGTTTTCTTTGCTTCTATTGCATGCATGCCTTGGCCCCTTAAGAGTCAAAATGGGTGGCTATTGGCTGCATGTTCTAAGTCAAAAAAGAATGCACCTTTAGACTTTGTTTTTTTAACCATATTAGGCTAAAATCTTCAAAATCTTCAAGCGTGTTTTTAGTGAGCAACGATTGCGCACAGATTGAAGAATTTTTTCTTAATAGTGTGCCTTAGGGTAATGGACATATGTGACTTTTGTACTAACATTATGACTTGTTAATAATATATTCTGAGGTATTCTTTTATATATCCATGTATATCATTTATTTAAAGTGATTTACGGTCCATAAATAATATTAGGCTTATGTCATCAAGTATGTGACTTGATAGCAAAACCATAAGCGTTATAATACTATTCTAAACTGTTCCTGGTCAATCGTTATTGGTGGAACAATAATGAATTAAGGCTAGTATGTGTTCTGATTGATGGTCACATTTTTTATCATAGATATGAGTTATCAAATTAGACACATAGATATATGTTAGAGAACATATATTGGACCGACCCACAGAGAGAACACTACATGGTTTCATGTCTTTAGTGATTCTCAATATGGTTTGACTTTAGTCCTCTGCCCTAAAGTCATCATGGTTCCCTACATGAGGAATTTAGTGTTTTAACATTAGACTAAGTTATTTTTAACCAAATAACAAGTATTCTTATGTTGGATATTAAATGAATTGTGTGGAGGGATGTGAATGTACCTCCCATAAAAAGAGAGAGATATCATTTGGGCCTCTAGATAAGTATGACTGAAGAAATGCATGGCTTTGCTGAAATGAATTGATGAGAAGTCATCAATATCATTTGTTATAATCAATCAACTTAGGGATCAAGAAACTATGATTAATCAAAGGGCACCATGTCTTATGAGTAATCTTGATATCGTGTTACAAAGGGACTGAACTTATAACCATGGTTATAGGTTAAATCAGATTACCGATCCTCTTTTGATTTGGGTAGTCATAATGTCTTGTTAGAGGCTGCTTATGACTTATAGGCCTTGAAGTGTAATCAAGCCCATTACCAACATGAAATGAGTCTACAGGGTTGCACATAAAGAGTGATGTGATATAGGCTTATTCTCTTGGGCCTGATTTATTAGGAATTGAATAAATATATGTGGATTTATTTATTGGGCTAGATTGAATTAAGTTGTCAGGCTTTTATTATATGAGATATGATATGGGTCGAAAATTATAGGGGTTAGGTTTTCTCTGTAAATAAAGAAACTCATATCTCATTAGAGGAGAAACGAAAACCCTGGCCACCTTTCGAGAGAAAAATTGTGCGATGTTTGAAAAGGTTTTAGAACGTGCTAGCACGCAATAGCTGTTGCTCGGATCGTTCGACCTCGTGTGGATACCAGCAGAGGACATTCACACATTGTAGTGTACAAATCTGAAAAAGAAAATTCGCTTCAAGAGGTAATTTCATACGTGTTATAGTTTTTGGTTATACTTCATATTGTATTATGGTCCACTCCGCTGCTTATTGTAAATACTCGAGCCATAGACGATCTAACATTTTTTGAACAGATGCTTAGGGACTTCAGCTATAAATATCAGAGATGGTTGCAGATTTATAGACATACCATTTTGCTTCCTACAAATCCTCCTATCCTCTCTTCAATTATTTTCTGTATACTTATGAGTTTTGAAAGCCTTTTGTTCCAGCCTTTATACTTGTATACATTGTCCACATATTAGTAACATTGCTCACCCTCTGACCTTGGATGTAGGTCACATTGACTGAACCATTTAAATTTTTATGTTTTGTCCCATTTAATTTTGTCTATCTTTATTTTTGTTACTATTTTTCAAGCTATTAAATTCAACCAGTATTTGATCCGAGGGCATTTTATCTTAACAAACTGGTATCAAAGCTTCTCTTTTTTATCTAACTTATCGTATGCTCTATGGCTGCTACTAAGGTGGATCCTCCATATCAGAAAGTAACTTAGATTTTTTTATTGTGAGTCTAAATAGGGCCCACTACCTCAGTTTTCTCTTGTGAGGCCCACTGCCTCGGTTTTTGTAAACAGAGTTCAACTTTGCTTGTGAGGCCCACGTCTCGATTTTGCCTATGGAGCATTTGTGCTTTTATGGTGTCCGCTCTCCCTGTTTCTTGTATGGGGCCCACCTAGAGAAAAATAGCCAAAATATTAGTTTTTGGCCATCATGAAGATAAGGAAGACCTCTATTGAAAAGTTCGATAGGAGCGTTAATTTCGGTATGTGGCAGCTCAAGATACAAACCATTTTAATACAAGATGGATGTGAGATTGCACTTGATGGAGTGGAGAAAAAGCCAACAGATATGGCGTCAAATATATTCACAGATCTAGATAAAAATGCTAGATCAGCCATCATATTGAATCTCTCTGATGAGGTTTTGCAGGAGGTTGCTGGTGAAAAGACAGCTAAAGGTATGTGGGACAAATTAAAAGCTATGTACATGAAGAAGACGGTGGAAAATCGGTTTTATTTGAAACAAAAGTCGTACATTTTTCTTTACCTTTCATTGATCAGATGATTCAGAAATTAGCGAGACATAACTTATATTGTGCCTTAGATGGATATAGTCCATATTTGCAGATTCTAGCAGCCCTAGAAGATCAGGAAAAAACAACTTTTACATGTCCTTATGGTACATTTGCGTATAAACGCATGTCATTTGGGTTATGTAATGCTCTGGTTAC
>JANZLX010185063.1:0-12071 GCA_025531955.1 Erythroxylum orinocense
AAATACAGCCGTTATGCTGCCGAATTTTCGATAAAATTTGTATAAAGAGTATAAGAATTAGAGTGTGATTAAATTGCCGAATTATGAGATGTGATCGGTTTTGTGGGAATCTGTGTTGATTGAGGATAAATTTTCAAACGGGAAATTATATGGATTGGTTATGTTTTGAATGAGTGTGAATAAAGAGAAAGAGAATAGAAATGTATGAAAAAAAATTTATACCTGATTTCGGAATGGTACGTCTTAGGGTTTCCAACGCGATCAGTTTGTTGTGCTTCATGTTTGCAACGAATGTCGGTGTTTGTTTTAGTTTGATTATTTCATTCGCTTTGTATTTGATTCGATTCGCATTCGATTCCGAATTCTGCTTTTCGATTCTGTCCGTTTCCGTTTTTCGGTTGGGATCTGGCTCCTGAGATCGGGTCCCAACAGGATGCGTAGTAGTTAGAGGTACAACACTTGATTCTATAGCAACTACACCATGTGATGCTTCACCTAGAAAGTGACTAGCTCCAAATCGTGATAACCTTAACCTTGGCCGTATCATATCATGTTTTCTTTTTGTTGGCATATTTTTAACTTGAAATCCACATTTTTTTAATATTCCAATAATAGACAATATAAATTTAATATATAACAATATATTATTGATGCAATAATAGATTTATTTATATAATATTCTATTACAATAAAAAATTAATAATTATCATGATCACTCATTTGTAAATCAAAATCTTCATCATCTTCTTTTTCTGAAGAATTAGAATCAAACTCAGGCTCCTCTTCAGATCTCTCGCTGCCCTCATCCTCTCCATTAAAAATTTCAACATATTTATTATTTGGATCGTTCAAAGGTTCATTCTCGTCATTTATAGCACATGCATTTATTTCATAAATATCTTCCTGAACCGCTTCACTTTTAATTTTCTTATTTTCTCCCTTTCCATGTAATTCAAAAACACCTATAGATTTTTCTTTACAAACAACCAACCAATCTAACTTATCTCGTTGTAAGCTAGGAAAAGGGATATAATACACTAGATAGCTTGCATCGCCAACATGAAAGATTTACATTGTTTAAATCTTCTTCGCTGGTTGATTTCAATTAGATTATATCTGCTGTGCACTTTTGTACCAATATTAGGAGTTAGATCAAACCGATCACACTTAAATATCACACTCTGCTTTATTGGTAATGGAGGGTACTTAATTTCAAGTGTCTCAATAATTTTATCATAGTAATCCATCAATTCTACCAATAAACAAACTCTACTATTTACTGTTGTCATGCTATGACCATGATATTCTGTAAGAAATTTGTATCCATTAACGAAATACACCAGATATGATTTAACAGTTTGCAAAATTCTTTTCGCAAGATCACATATGAACTTATTCTTTATTGGATTTTTTGAGACCTATAAAAAAATCGTATTAAATAGTATAATGTCATTTGAACATTTGATCTGATAATTCAACTATTTTAATACTTGTAAATGAAAACTTATATATTTTTCGAACCATCGAGGAAAGTATCTTTTAACTTCTTTATTGATATCATCTTGTGTTCTTTCAGGCATTAACTCGTGTAACCATCCCTTATATAATCTAAAGGCATTACTATGTATTTTAGTTGTAAACAATACTAACTTCGAAAACCCAAAAAATCAATTCGAAAATCAACTTCAACTTACTGGACAAAAGGTTAAACCTTTTGACAATTTAATAAAATATAACCATAAGTAGCCTCTATTTCTTCCTCTTTTAACAATTTTCTTGTTGACTATCCATATGTTCATTATAGATATGTGAAAATGGATAACTTACCATCAACATCACCAATTACTACCCCCATCTTCATTACGAGAAATTTTTCTTTCTCTTGTGTACACATGCGACTCAAAATAATGTGAACAAAATGTACTTGTTTCCTTCACTAAATAAGCATTACATATTGAATCTTCAATTCTAGCCTTGTTTTTGACATTTTTAAAGTAATGCAAATACCTACATTACAAATAGTTATTGATATACAATTCTATAATTAAAACATGTTATAACTCCAATTTAAATATTTACTATAATTACCTCTCAAAAGGATACATCCAGTGATATTGAACTAGATAAGCAAGTTTAGGCTTGTGTGCTAAATGTACGAGTAGATTCTCCATACAATTAAAGAAGCTTGGAGGGAAAATCCCTTCTAATTTGCTTAAGTATACTAGAATTTCCCTTTCTAGTTTTTCCATTTCAACCAACTTTATTTAAGATGATTTAAGCTTTTGAAAAAATAAACTTAATTCTGATATAGCTTATGTCTTTTCATCCTAAATGTTTTCTACTTTCTCATGTCTACACAGCTTGCCAAGTTTGAAATTTATCTATCTAGAAACTTTAGATATTTCAACCATTCACAAAAAATTTCTTTTTGTTTTTGTCCAAAATGTAACATGCTTTTAGATATTTATCGGTTCGAAGAGCTTTATCTAACTTATTCCTTTCACAAAAAGCTTCAAATCAACTCGTGATTTTGCATTGTCCTTTGTCCTCCCTTCAATGTTGATTATGGTATTGAACAATTTGTCAAAAATATTTTTTTCAACATGCATCACATATAGATTATCATGTATCAAATTAGTCTTTCAATATGGAAAATCCTAAAAGATGCTTCGTTTTCTCCAACCAAAGTTTTTACTATGCTTGTATTAACTTCATTAGCTTCAATTTATGTAACTTTTAGCAACCCTAATTCATCAATCTCCTCTAATATCTATTCACTAACTTTGTAAGGGGGAGGAGATGTTTGTACCATCCTATTCTTAATGAATTTTTGTTTATTGCCTTTAAATGCATGACCTGGAGGAAGAAATTTCCTATGGTTATCAAACTGTAATTTTTGGTTCTGTTTGGAAGATAAAACGCATAAGAATCATTGCCACAATAAGGACAAGCCAATTTCCCTGTTATGCTCCATCCAGAAAACATAGCATACACCGAAAAATCCCTAATAGCCAACATCAAAGCTATTTCAAAGATGATGCAATTCATATACCAATGGTTGTAAGAATATATCAATTTTATGCTTTGGATTTCTAGGCCCTAGTACAATCACTATTAAGAACATATATTCCTTATTCATACACATCCACAGAGGCAAATTATAAGGAGTAATTATTATTGACCACGATGAATATTGTTGCTTGGATTAACCACAAGATTGGAATCCATCCCTCGATAATCCATCCAAACATTTTGACTTTCAGTTCCATCTTACTGTTCATGTTCATTATGCCATCTCATATGATATGCAGTAACTTAAGAGGCATATAGTCTTTGAAGTCTTAAAGTTAGCGGAAAATAATACATTTGCTTCCAAGATACTAATTTATGTTTCATAGTACGCTTTCTAGGTTTGAAGCTAGATTAACTAAAAAATGTTCACTCTTGTAATTCCACATCATCTTCCCAAAACAACATACATCTCAATTTGCAAAAATCAAAATTTTCAACTGGCAATCCAAGACCCCTATTAAGTTTCTTCATATTGTAAAAATTATCAACCATTGTATGATCAGGAGGTAATGATTCATTATACCAACCAAGAATTTTATCAAAACTTTGGTCAGGGATATTCCTTTCAGACTTTGTGTTCAATATTTGAGCAATTGAAGACAATTGAGTCATCGTCTCTCAATTTGGCCATAATTCTTGGTCAGTAGATTGTATAAGTCAAAAAACTATTTTGTATGTAAGTTTGATTCTTATTGAAGATTTTTTATATTTTCTTGAAAGGTATAGCCAGCTGCATCATAAACCATTTGGATGTAAGGATTTTCAGTTACATCTACATTATTTGTTCTAAATTTAGTCCCCCATTCAAACTCGTCCACATTTATTGACGAGTTTACTTCATTACCCTATGAGGTGCTACAAATCAATAGCTCCCCATGTCATATCCACTCAAAATAATTTTGTAAGACATATTTTTCTTAATAAAAGGAGACTCACTTCATCAAAAGTAAGAAAACAAATATGTTTGCAGTTTTTACATGAAAATCCGATCTTTGGGCCATCCATATATGCAGGTTGAGAATATGTATAATGAATAAAAGCTTCAACTCTCTCAATAAATTCAGGATTAATGGAAACATCAAGTGTTAATCGTCTGTACGTAAAAGATCTATCAACATTACTCATTTCTACAAAATTGTTATTTAAAAAAGTGAGAATTAATCACATTAAAGTTCAAGAAACCATGTTTGAATTAATCCCCCACAAGTTGATTTACTAAGTTTGAATTAAAAGAAACACTAAGGTATATGGCATTGTTACACCATATGAATCGAGAAAGCAAGTTCTCGCTGTGACTCCTAAGCTCCTGGAATTTTTCATCGATAAGCCTCATGGGAGCTGCATCACGGGTTTCTAGCTTATATACCATCCTAGGGGTTTATTATACCTCAAATCATTATGAAATTTCCGTAACTATACAACTTACTACTTCTTTAATTTTTTATTGAAGTTTGTACACTAAGTTCGAATTAAAAGAAATATTAAGGTACGTGGCATTGTTACACCATATGAATCGAGAAAGTAAGTTCTCCATGTGACTACTAGGCTTGTTGAATTTTTCACCGATAAGCCTCACAGGGAGCTGCATCACAGATTTCTAGCTTATATACCATCCTAGGGGTTTTTATGTCTCAAACATTATGAATTTTTCATAACTATACAACTTACTACTTCTTTAATTTTTTTATTCAAGTTTGTACACTAAGTTCAAATTAAAAGAAACAATAAGGAGCATGACATTTTTACACCTTATGAATCGAGAAAGCAAGTTCTTGGTATGACTCCTAGGCTCGTGAAATTTTTGACTGATAAGCCTCATGGGAGCTCCATCATAGGTTTCTAGTCTATATACTGACCTAAGGGTTTATTACGAGTTGGATCATCCTTTTCATCTCGAACTCATTCCACATACAATAAATAATTATGTAATCCATACATTTACTCATCAATGATTCAAACAAAACCCACACATAAAAACTTAGACTATTAAAGAAGAACATAAAAACTTGTCAATGGTTATAAGAATATTTTAAACAAAAGCACAAAATCAAGACCTCCATTACATTCACACAAAACCCAAACACAAATACTCATAATATTGAAGCAACACATATGGTAGACATTAGTTAGATGACTTACCTGAAAGGAAAGACAACCACAGACTACAAAAAATACGGATGAGTGATGTTCTTTAACACAAATTAGGTCCTGCAAAAGATAATATTTTGTATTTAATATAATACACTTGTTCAATAGTTTTGTATTTATATTTGTTGCATACAACACCAAACTTCAATATAAGCATTAAAACTTGAAACTCTTACAATAAATTATCGATATAATGTCAACAAAAGCATGTGATGTATACCAACATAAACATACACTTCCAACATGTGATATAAACATCAGAAAGAGATAAACATAATGATTTTTTTACTTCTTTTGTTGCCTTGGTAATTCTTATACATATGTGATGTGATAGAATAAATGGATTATAAAACTTTATCATTGTATTCCATACTAAAATAAACCAAAACTTGTCATAAGACATATGTTTATAATCTCTAACCAATATTTTGTTATGTTAGGCACAATGTAATGGAATTTATATTATGATTTATAGTTCAAATACCATGCTTCATTAGTGCTACAAACAAGTTCTTCATTATACCACTTTCCTTATGATTAGAATCAAATATCATAATCACCCTTACTTCTATTGAAATGCAATAACAACCCTAGTGTTTATTATAAATAAGAGGATTAGAAACAATGAAGAAAAAGATATTCAAGCCTAATTCATCATCTAAACTATTATTTCATGCATGAATGCTAACATAAATAAATAAAATACAATTACCAATCTAGTCTTGAATGCATCAACGGCAAGTAGCGAAGAATACAATTTAAGGCTGTCCACTGAGTTGTTGTCGGAGAGTGCATGAACTAGCTAACTTTATTGACAGAGTAGCTAATAACTGGGTGAGTTACCATCAAATATTACAGGTTGCTAACAATTCGTCTGTACAATTTAGCGTAAAAAAAAAAGATCCCCATTTGTGGCAAAAAGTCTGGTCGTTGGTGAATCTGGTGTTGAAATAGCTTTGGATTGCTCCATATTGGATCGTCGAAGTATGGTTTGAATGTATTTGGCTTGAGACAGCCACGTCCCCTTCTTGGTATGGTTACTGTTGAAAAATTCCTTAGGTTTGTATATTGAGATATTGATTTGATAGCTATCAAATAAATTAGATTTTATTTTATGCTGAATTAGATTAGATGTTATCTAATTTTTAAATTTTAGTTAGAGAAAGATTGTATAAATTGACAAGTTTATATTCAATAAAATTTGAGATCCTTCTCCGTACATATCTCTTCCTTATAAAAAAACCAAATCAGAGCTCTTTTGATCTTAAGGGACTTTTAAGCCTACAAACCTATAACTCATAACTTATTTTATGCTTTCTCACACCACAAATCAAAAACCACACGTCAGTGGATTTAGAATCATCGTTCACTGCTATTACTCTGCCAATGTTTGATGGTAGAAATTATCTAAGTTGGGTTATTCGAATAGAGTCCTTCCTTGGAACAAATAACTTATGGAAAACTGTAGATGAAGACTAAGACATTTCGGATTTGCCAACAAATCCTCCAATGACTCAAATCAAGATGCACAAAGAAAAGAAAAAAATTTCAGAAAGAGACAAATAAGAGTTTCAACAAAATCGACAACAACAATAACAACAACAGAAACATTGATGATTTATATCCACCATGCCCACATTGAAAAAAAAACAAATCACCCACAAAGAAAATGTTGGTGGAGGTCTGGATGGCAACGGGTACGGTTCGGTTTAGGTATTACTCTACCCATATGCATATGCATTTGTTATGACTCAACCCATATCTATATCCATATCCATATTCATCAATTTTTACGATTTACTACCCATATCCAAATCTATTAGATTGTTCGAGTTTTTGGATATCCATCGGGTTGTATAGTACATAAAATATAACTTTCTAAATATAAAATATAAAGAGCAGATTTATGCAAACGCTCTAAATCAAATTACTTTAGTAATAATAAGTCAAGATTTTGATTTGTATTTCTTAAAAACCCATAAAATTGGAATAATAAAAATCATAATGTCTAGTGCAAAGACAACACATATTTCTCACAATCAAGAATTGGAACAAAGACTAAAATATCCGAAGCTTCAAATTATCTTTGCGTGAACTTCACAACATTCAAAACTCCATCTCCATATCATTTTCATTATTATCAAACTATAAGAAAATAAAATATGATGAAAAAGGTAAGGACTGAGGAGTAAAGTAAAAATTTTAAAACTGTTTCTTCTTAGAAAATATTATTATTTTATTATATTTAACCATAAATATTAAAGAAAAAATAAAAAAATAGAGTTAATAAAAAACGGGTAAGGTATGGGTATCCATTAGTTTGGGTTGTCACTAGACCTATATCCAAATCTATATCCACATCCATTTAAAATCTATTTTTTAGCTTCCATATTCATTTTTTTAGGTTAGGTAGTAAGGATATTAATCGGGTTGAAAACCCACTGCCATCCCCAGGTTTGATATCAAATGCAAAAAATGTAGACAAATTGGGCATATGAAAAAGATTTGCAAATCACAAAACGAAGAGGCAAAAGTAGTACATCAAGAGGATGGATTATTTTGACATTAAAGCTCTGCAACTCCTAAGGCAAGGAGGAATTTGTTGGAAAATCCCTTAGGTTTATAGATTCTTGATTTTAGGAATCATTTTATAGATATTGATTTGATAGCTATCAAATAAATTAGATTTTATTTCATGATAATTTAGATTAGATGTTATCTAATTTTTGAATTTTAATTAGAAAAAGAATGTATAAATCAACAAGTTTCTATTCAATAAAATTTGAGAGTCTTCTCCATACATTTCTCTTCCCCGTAAAAAAGACCAACACTTACCTTAAAATTTAAGGAAGTAATATAGAGGACATAAGTCCTTTATCCCAAAATTCTACTAGAGACGCTACTGCACAGTAGTTAGGAAGGCCGGAGTGTTTCCCAAAAGGAGCATATCATCCCCATAGATCAAACAGTAAGCAATAACTCCATCAGAACAATAAATATACAAATTGATATCTTTTTGGGAACTGAAAAAACCTTGTTGCATTAACTCATTGGTGAGGCATTTTGACGCGCACCGCAGAAGAATTGATGTTGATTTGATGATGTTTCCGATGGGGTTTTGGTTTGATGTGTTTTCAACCTAGAGGAATGAAGAAGGATGGATATTTAGAATTCAACAAATAAGAAAATAAAGGATACGCATGGTTTGATTTCTACAACACCTCTCGGAAATTTGTTTCGAGCAATCCCGATGATCAAAATAAAACCTAGAGACAAACAATCGATATGCCATAATTGAGAAAACAATTGATAAGTGAAAGATGGTTCGAAAAGGAACAAGAACAAGAGAATAATGTTTCTCCCTAATGCCGACGACACTCAAACAATATGATCTGAAAGTTCTAAAACCCTAAAACATAACTATATATACCTAGGTCAAATAGTAAAAGGTTGGGCTAAAATACATGGAAGCCCAAAATAAAACGAAGCCCAAAAATTAAATAAATAGGTTTGATTCGTGTCTTCAAGCCCCAAGTGTATCCGGTCCAAGGTTTTGAGTTAAATGGATTAGTTTGGGCTCAATTCCATTAAACTCTCCTCTAATAGGCTCAGAGTTCGCCATCTTCTCAAGATAAAAGCCCACATGTGTACAGAGAGCCTTTTTAAATCTCTTGGTCCTGGCTTTAGTCATAGACCATTCTGGTATGGCTAGCTCTCTGCCTAGCCTTGCTCGATTGTTCGTGGTCCCGCTTACATTAGTCCCTCCCTCCTTAAATTCAGATTCGCCCTTGAATCTGAATCTATATTAAAAGAAGAAAGATCAGCAACATTAAAAGTAGCGGAGACATTATACTTACCTGGAAGATCAGTTTTATAGGCGTTGTCATTGATCCGCACCAACACTTGAAATGGACCATCACCCCTAGGATCCAACTTGGATTTCCTCTGGGTAGGAAACCTCTCATTCCTGAGATGAACCCAAACCCAATCTCCAGGTTCAAAGGTCACCATTTTTTCCCCCTTGTTGGCTTGCTTCGTATATATCTTGTTCCTCTGCTCAATATGCTGTCGTGCCTTCTCATACAACTCCTTGACCATCTGGGATTTCCTTTTGTCATCTGTACTAGACAACTCATGCAAGGTTAAAGGCACCAAATCCAAAACAGTTAAAGGATTAAAACCATAGACAAGCTCAAAAGGTGAAAAACCTGCGGTAGAATGCACACCCCAATTATATGCAAATTCAATAAATGGCAAACATTCACCCCAAAATTTCAAATTCTTACCTACTATAGCACGCAACATATTACCCAAGGTCCTATTGACTACCTCGGTCTGTCTATCTGTCTGTGGGTGACAAGTAGTATAATAGAGCAATTTTGCACCCAACTTGCCCCACAACACTCGCCAAAAATGGTTAAAAATTTTAGCATCTCTGTCAGACACAATAGACCTAGGAATGCCATGCAATCTTAGAACATCTTTAAAAAATAAATCAGCAACATGCACAACATCATCAGTCTTATGGCATGTAATAAAATGCGCCATCTTAATAAAGCGATCAACTATAACGAAGATGCTATCAAAATCCCTCTTTGCCCTAGGCAAGCCCAAGACAAAGTCCATATAAACATCAACCCACGGTTCAGTAGGCACAGGTAAAGGATTATATAATCCATGAGGTTTGACAGTGAATTTTGCCTGTCTACATGCAATACATTTGGCACATACATGTTCAACATCTCTACGCATTCTAGGCCAATAAAAATGTTCATGTAAAATATCCAAAGTCTTAGCAACCCCAAAATGACCCATTAATCCACCACTACGGGCCTCATGCATAAGTAAAGAACGCATAAAACAATTAGGCACACATAATTGATTACCTCGGAACAAATAGCCATCATGCCTATAGAATTTCTAAAGTGCAGCATGCTTACAAGCAAAACAAATAGTAACAAAGTCAACATCTAAAGCATACAATTCCTTAAGCTGCTCAAAACCCAAAAGTTTAGAACTAAGAGCAGAAAGTATAGTGTACCTCCGAGATAATGCATCAGCTACCATGTTCTCTTTTCTTTGCTTATAGCAAAGCATGTATGGAAAGGTCTCCAGAAACTCCACCCAAGTATCATGTCTTTTGCTCAAATTGCCTTGTCCTTTCAAGAGCTTTAAGGACTCATGATCCGTCCGAATGACAAACTCTCTAGGCTGAAGGTAATGTCGTCCCACCTTCAGTGTTCTCATCACAGCATATAGTTCCTTGTCAGAAGTAGGATAATTGAGTTGTGCACCACTAAGCTTTTCACTAAAATATGCAATGGGTTTGTTTTCTTGCAAAAGCACAGCACCTATACCAATCCCAGAAGCATCACACTTAACCTCAAAAGCTTTCTCAAAATTAGGTAAACAAAGAATAGGAGCAGAACACAACTTATCTTTTAACGTTAAAATGCATGTTCTTGTTCTTTACCCCATGTAAACCCTTTCTCCTTCTTGACTATTTCAGCCAACGGAGAAGCAATAGTAGAAAAAATCCTTTACAAACCTCCTGTAAAAACTGGCAAGTCCATGAAAACTCCTGACCTCACTCATGCTCTTAGGCATTGGCCACTTTTGAATAGCCTTCACCTTCTCACTATCAACCTCTACTCCCTGATCACTGACTACAAACCCTAAGAATGCAAGTCTATCAATGCAAAATGTGCACTTCTTAAGGTTCGCATATAGTTTCTCCTGTCTCAGTACATCCAAGATACATCTCACAAGCATGACATGCTCATCAAGATTAGTATTATAAATCAAAATGTCATCAAAGTAAACAACCACAAATTTACCAAGAAATGCACATAAGGCATGATTTATCAATCTCATTAAAGTGTTGGGTGCATTGGTTAAACCAAATGGTATGACTAACCACTCATACAACCCATATTTAGTTTTAAACGCAGTTTTCCATTCATCTCCTGGTTTCATTCTAATTTGGTGATATCCATTTTTCAAATCAATCTTTGTAAAGATGCATACACCATGCAATTCATCAAGCATGTCATCTAACCTAGGAATAGGATAGAGATACTTTACAATGATTTTATTCACAGCTCTGCAATCCACACACATCCTCCAGGTTCCATCTATCTTCAGCACTAGTAGTACAAGCACAACATAAGGACTCAAGCTCTCCCTCATATGTCCTTTCTTCAATAGTTCATCCACTTGCTTTTGAAGCTCCTTTTTCTCCTCAGGATTGCTTCTATAAGCTGGGCGATTAGGAATCTAAGCTCCAGGCACAAAATCTATCTGGTGCTCTATACCTCTCAAAGGTGGCAGTCCCTTAGGCATCTCCTTAGGGAAGAAATCTAAACAATCCTGCAAAAGAGATGAAAACACACTAGGCAAAGAATCAAGAGAGTTAGTATCAAAAACTAAACACTCTCTATACCTAACTATCACAAGTTCTTTCTTCTCTCCAGTTGCTCTCCTCATGTCTTTTCCTCTAGCATACAAACTCACTCTTTTCTCTTTCTTTTCACTCTTCTTTTCTCTCCCTGAATTGTTCTATATTGGGACCCGATCTGGAGACCGGATCCCAATCGGAAAACAGATGGAAAACGAAATCGGAAAGAACAGATTTCTTAATGAATTCGAAGCGGAATGAAACGGAAGCAAATCAAAACTAACGTGTTGCGTTGGATACCCTAAGACTAACTTGGTCTAAAATCCGGTATAAATTTTTTTTCTTCCTTTTTCTTATTTTTTTCAATCCTTTTCTCATATTATTCATCTTAAATCCATTCTCATACTAATCAAAACCATATAGTTTTCCCTTTCTAGGAAACTATTCCTCATGC